>WHVA01000640.1:0-56519 GCA_015179125.1 Gautieria morchelliformis | reverse complement strand
ATTGAACTGAGGAATATACATGCGAATGTAAACTACTTATATCGAATGCTCATATGGTAACAGCGAACAGGAAAGAGGCCGTCGTGAGTCAGGGTTGGATAGGGGTGTGCAGTCATGATAAAATAGATGAAATAAACATACAATAGAATGGAAGAGGAGTGCGAACATGAAACGATGGAGAGGAAAGGGGGCAAGGACAGCTATGTACAAAACACACCTTGGGCCTGCATATACACCACCCTGCATGACTCTTCATCTACTGGGTTGATCCCACACGACCTATGGGTAGGACGTCCCACGAATGCATCCCAGCCAATGAACGCCTGAAGGGGTTGCATTGGGAAGATGATGGGGCCAGTGATGGACCATCACACCGGGTAGAGGATGTTGATCGTGTTTGATGGTGTGCCTGCTGGCAAATGATGCGAGCAGCAAACGGTCGTTCGGTGAATGCGGTGAAGGTGAATGGAGAGAACATAGAGGAGCATGGTCGAAGGGAGGGGTGAAGCCAAGCGAACATGGAGGAGGAGTGGTGAAAGGGGGAGCAGGGATAGCTGGGTGCAGGAAATACATGAGTTGTGACAATCCAATCATAGGAACATCGGAAGGGGTTTGAGCAGAGGAGGTGATAGGGCCAGTGATGAACCATCAAGCCGGTCAAGGACATCGATCGTGCTTTGATGGTGTGGCTATGGTGAATGACGCGAACAGCAAAGATCGATCGCTGAATGCGGCGAAGGGCGATCGGAGTGAACATACAGGTGGAGTCAGGCCACGGACGTTCAACGATGTCCAGCGTTTCCTCGGCTGGTACTTTTAGATTAAAATGTTAATTAGTGCCTTTTTATCAAATGAAATCTGTTGCTTAGTGGTTGAAACCACTATATTCGCCTCCCCTCTGTGTGCTGACTAAGCTCTTGGGGTGCGTACAACACTGATGAATGAGGGTCACGTGACCGTGTCGTCAGAAGAACAGTGTCGATCCAAGGGATAGTCAAATCAAAAGCGTTCGCTTTTAAGGTAGTATAGAGTAAACAGTGATAGTAGACTCTCAACGAAGATTTGGAATAAACGTTAAGAACTGAGCTCTGTAACTATCAAACAAGATTACAGCAATTTCAGGAGGCAGAAAAAATCGATTCTGGATAATTTTGTTCATACATTCGTGCTAGCTATTTATACTATTTTAGTAGTAAGTACTAGTACTCAAGATACTAGATAAATGGGTCGGGAAGGCTGTTTGTAACTAGGGAGTTACTAATTAATAGTCATAATGTCATGGGGTGATGGGGATGATGTTAGGATTCTCTGGGCTTTGGAGCAAGGGTCTATACCTAGTATACAAAGCCCCTGTCAACATAATACTGAGATATAGCCAGTGAGACGTGTCATGGAGCTAGAATAGAGAATGATACTATATTTGCCCTGCCTAGCATAAATGCTAGGCTTGGAGATGGGGCCGCTGTCTCTGTGCCTCTCTTGTGTGGCAGCTGATTGAGTATATGTGTTGCAGATGACTTTCTCAGGTCATCCACAACACCCTGTACCCCTGCGCAGTCTACTATTCTCTGCGGCGTTTGGTGCCCGTACCCCTCGGTACCTATGGCCTGGCGCCTGTCGACGTCATGGCTGATACCATCACCGATAGGCGCGCCGTCCCTGATCGACCGCACGTGGCCGACGCTCGAACTCCTGTATACTACCCGATCTATGGGTAATATAGCGTGTCGTAAGATTCGTGTGATCGTCGTTTGCGCCGACGTCTATCGTGAATGTAGTTTGTGTTTCTTTTGATTTTTTTTGTTTTGATTTTCTCTTCTTTTTTTATTAGTTTCTTTTTATATAAATGATTTGAGTAAGATAATTGCGTTTATCACAACACACCCCCTCAAACATGTGTGATCCCGAGATGATCGAGGGTAGAGGTATGTTTGCGTGGTGATAGAGCTTTCGTTAAGATATCAGCGAGGTTATGGAGCGTGGAGATATAATGGAGCTTAATGTTTCCACTAGCAATCTGATCTCGTGTGTAGTGATAGTGAACGTCGATGTGCTTCGTTCGAGTGTTACTGACGTCATTCTCGGAGTGTGCGATGAAGGATTGATTATCGGCGAATAAAGGGATTGGAATGAAATTGATTTTGAAATCCTTGGCAAGTCGTATCAACCAGATCCCTTCGGCTGATGCGAAGGAGCCGGCAACCAGCTCTGATTCCATTGACGATCGGGTGACAAGCCCCTGCTTCTTGGAAGCCCATGAGACAGGTGATCCGTTGAAGGTAAAGATCCATCCTGATGTTGACTTCCTGTCGTTCGAATCTCCTGCAAAATCTGCGTCCGTGAAGCCGGTGAGGTTGTGTGCGTACCCTTCTACTCCCTTACCCTCCTGTTTGAAAAGGATTCTGTGGTCTCGGGTTTGTAGAAGGTATTGTACGATTCTTTTTGCTGCTTCCCAGTGCTGGAGTGATGGTTTCGATGTGAACTGAGCACATTTGTTCGTAGCATAAGAGATGTCTGGTCGAGTGGCGATGGCACAATAATTGATGCTTCCTATGAGGGAGGCATACGGTATGTCAATATATGTGTCACTGATGGATGATTTTTGGAATTTAGCAGCGCTATCCATTGGTGATTTGGTGGGTTTCCCAACCACTATATTGAATCGTTTCGCAACCGTATTGATGAATGCTGGTTGTGAGATATGTATTGTGCCTGCCTCTCAATCTCGTTTGATCTTAACTCCTAGCAATCGTTCTGGGGTCCCAAGGTCTTGGATATCAATGATCCACCTATGTCTCGGATCATTTGATCCATTGATTCTGTGGAATTAGCGGCGAGGAGGCCGTCATCGACGTACCATCCGGCCAGTTCGATCGAGTGATGGTCCCTGAACCGGAAGAATACGGTGGAGTCGGCATGTCCTGCTGTGAAACCTAGTGCCTCTAACCCTCTCTTTAGAGTTTGATGCCAGACTCGTCCTGACTGTTTGAGCCCGTATATCCCTTTGTGTAATTTACACACAAGGTGTTCTTGCCCCTTGACGATAAAACCCTCGGGTTGGCGCATATATACGTCGTCCTCGAGTTTTCCGTTCAGGTATGCACCTTTGATGTCAATATGTCGTAGCTCTAGATCATATCTGCAGGTGAGGGCGAGGATGAGTCTGATGGTCGTGAATCTGATAGTAGGTGAGAATGTCTCATTGAAGTCGAGTCCTTCGATTTGTGTGAATCCTTGTGCAACGAGTCTCGACTTGAATTTGTCGACTGCTCCTAGGTTGTCTCGTTTGATTCTGAAGACCCATCTGTTTCCAACGATGTTGGTGTTGGGAGGTCTCTCACTAGTGTCCAGGTATGGTAACCCATGAGGGTATCATATTCCGCCTGACACGAGGGTCTCCAGTATTCTGCTTCTGATGAGTTCATCGCTTCTCTGTAATTGTTTGGCTCATCTTCTGCTAGAGTCACGAATACGCTCTCCGTGTATTCGAGATCTGCAATTCCAAAGGCCATTGCGGCCATCTCCGTTTGCATCGTCTGTAGGCGTTTGCCCCGACCGTATGTGGAATTATTGGGGTCGAGCCAGGGACCTTGATCAAAATCCTTAGGTGCACGCTCTGTTTCATCCGATTCTTCATTTGAAGTGATGTCGGTGGTCGGCTCACTTGGCGTGTGATCGGATTCAGATTCATCAATAGAGATCGGTGCGTATCTTGATGGTGTGAACGTGATGTATGGATCTTGATTCGGTGTGTCGGATGGGTCTGGTGATGGTATCGTGGCTCGAGTGAAAGTGGTGGTCAGATTCTTTGTCCAAAGATCGGGTAAGTCATCATTATCTGTTGCATGTATGGTGACTCTTTCGATATGATTGGACTCATCGAATATAACGTCCCTTGCTTTTAGAACGGTATGGGTTCGGGGTATCCACACTTTGTACGCCTTCGAGTTGTCATAGTATCCTACGAAGATGCCTTCCACTGACTTGAATTGATTTTTCAGTCGTGTCGCTTTTGGTATGAGAGCCCAACATTTCGATCCATAAATCCTAAACCAGTCGATTTGGGTTTCGTGCCCCAGAATGCTTCATGAGGTGAGATTCCAAGTCGCGAGTGTAGGATTCGGTTTCTGACGAAATTGATCGTATGCATGGCCGACACCCAAAACCTCCCCGTAAGGCCAGCATCATGTCTGATCGTGAGTGCTCCTTCTTGGAGTGTTCTGTTGTATCGCTCAGCGATACCGTTGTGTTCAGGTGTGTGTGGAGAAGTGGTTTCATGGATTATGCCAGACTTAGCGCATATGTCCTGGAATTCCTTCCCAATGTACTCTCCTCCGTTATCACTTCTGATCCTCTTGATAGTGGCATTCTTTTGCCTTGATAACCAGGCTGTGTACAATCTGAATGAGGCAGCTACGGTGGCACATTCCTTGTTTTTGAGAAAATCGATGTTGGCGAGGCGAGTCTTTGCATCGATCCAAGTGACGAAATATCTGAAATTTCCGATCGATGCCTCGAATGGGCCACATAGATCTGAGACGATGAGATCTCCTATTTCTTCAGGCAATTTCTCGACCTTTTGAAATGGAGCTCGTGTCTGTTTCCCGTGAGGGCAGTTGACACACTGAGGATTAGAGCCGTGATGAACTCCTGGATCGAAATTCTTGACGGTCTGTAACTTTCTCATGTTCTCGATGGTGTGATAACTCGCGTGTCCTAGTCTATGATGCCATAGAGTAGGGCCGGAGGGTTCTGACACGAGGTCAGCAATTTCGTCTTTGGATTTAATGGGGAATGCAACGTAAGTGTAGAGGTTGTTCTCCTTTGGTCCATATGCTAATCTCCTTCCATCGAGTACTAGCCATGATAGGTATTTCCCGAAATGTACGCTGACATTGGAGTTGGTCATTCTCCCTACAGAGAGTAGGTTGGATCTGAGTTTCGGGGCGTAGATGACGTCGACAAGGGTTATGGGTACATCTTCGAGTTCCCAGTGAGGGTCAGAGACGATTCTGATGCGAATGGTCCCCCGTTGGTCTGCAGTGAAGGACTCCCCGTTGGCTATGTCAATCTTGATCGGTGGTATGGCATACATGTCCTGAAACAAATCTTTGTTTCCGGAGATGTGGCTAGATGCTGCTGAGTCGATCAACCATTTGAACGTATCATCAGAAGGTGAAGATACTGTTTCCGTTTTCATGATAACGTGGTTGATACACTCAATTTGTGTGGGTGCGTCTAGGGTTGCCATCATGATGAGGTTAGTGGTGTTTGTTGGCTAGCTGTGCTGTATCAGGTGTCGCTCTGGGGGTCGTTGTCACTTTGGTAGCGAAGGCATTTCCTGGCTTTGAGAAGGTAGGGTTATTCTGTTCCCTGTTCTTCATCCAAGGTGCCTGACCCTCTGCTCCTCCACCCGGCGCATAGCATCGAGCGACGGAATGTCCCTTTCTCCCACAGTTGTTACACACGAATGGTGCTTTTGATGAGTTCGATGGGGTAGGATCGTTAGCACGTACAGTAGGTTGGTAGTTACTTTGGTGTCTGTCCTGTGGGGGTCGATTCGGTTTTGCTCGTGCAATAAATGCAGTCGTCATCTGATCTGACAGTTCCAGTGAGCTCAGATCGGCTTCATGAGCCTCGAGACGTTCTTCTATCTCATCTGGGACTCTGGTGATCATTCTGATCGTCTGTGAAATAGCCCTCCATGATTCCGGAAGGTTTCTGAGTATCGTCGCAGCATGAGTGGAATCAGCGATGATTTCACCCATCTTTTTAAGCTGACTTCTGAACTCTCTCATAGTCGTGAGATATGTGATGACAGAGTGCCCCTCGACCATGTGGAAAGATTCGTATCTGGTCCGAACAACGTTAATTTTGCTCGGATCAGTAGACTCGAATTTCCTGATGATGATATCCCAGGCGGCTTTCGCCTGATCTGTATCATCAATTGCCGTCTGTAATTCTGGTGAGATGCATAATAAGATCTGGTTATATGCAGAATTGTTTCTATCGTTCCACTCAGCAATTAATTGTGCGAGTGGTATGCTCCCGATGTGGGATACACCAGCTGTTATAATAACTGCGGCATCTGTGATGGTGGGGGTAAGATCGTTGCCGATGATCGTGTCGTACAGGCCCCTGTCTCTAGAAGTGGCCATTAGTTCCCTCTTCCAAGAGGTCCAGTTATCCCGTCCGAGTCTGGGTTTAACATCACGAAATTTGTGAATGTCATGTTTCGGGTGAGATGTGGCAATAGAAGTCGTTTGAGCCATGGAAAGACGATGAGACTTTTAATCTTTTAGATTAAAATGTTAATTAGTGCCTTTTTATCAAATGAAATCTGTTGCTTAGTGGTTGAAACCACTATATTCGCCTCCCCTCTGTGTGCTGACTAAGCTCTTGGGGTGCGTACAACACTGATGAATGAGGGTCACGTGACCGTGTCGTCAGAAGAACAGTGTCGATCCAAGGGATAGTCAAATCAAAAGCGTTCGCTTTTAAGGTAGTATAGAGTAAACAGTGATATTAGACTCTCAACGAAGATTTGGAATAAACCGTTAAGAACTGAGCTCTGTAACTATCAAACAAGATTACAGCAATTTCAGGAGGCAGAAAAATCGATTCTGGATAATTTTGTTCATACATTCGTGCTAGCTATTTATACTATTTTAGTAGTAAGTACTAGTACTCAAGATACTAGATAAATGGGTCGGGAAGGCTGTTTGTAACTAGGGAGTTACTAATTAATAGTCATAATGTCATGGGGTGATGGGGATGATGTTAGGATTCTCTGGGCTTTGGAGCAAGGGTCTATACCTAGTATACAAAGCCCCTGTCAACATAATACTGAGATAGTAGCCAGTGAGACGTGTCATGGAGCTAGAATAGAGAATGATACTATATTTGCCCTGCCTAGCATAAATGCTAGGCTTGGAGATGGGGCCGCTGTCTCTGTGCCTCTCTTGTGTGGCAGCTGATTGAGTATATGTGTTGCAGATGACTTTCTCAGGTCACTCCACAACACCCTGTACCCCTGCGCAGTCTACTATTCTCTGCGGCGTTTGGTGCCCGTACCCCTCGGTACCTATGGCCTGGCGCCTGTCGACGTCATGGCTGATACCATCACCGATAGGCGCGCCGTCCCTGATCGACCGCACGTGGCCGACGCTCGAACTCCTGTATACTACCCGATCTATGGGTAATATAGCGTGTCGTAAGATTCGTGTGATCGTCGTTTGCGCCGACGTCTATCGTGAATGTAGTTTGTGTTTCTTTTGATTTTTTTTTGTTTTGATTTTCTCTTCTTTTTTTATTAGTTTCTTTTTATATAAATGATTTGAGTAAGATAATTGCGTTTATCACAACAGGTACAGTATCTGGCACACTACCTGCCAGATGTTAGCGCATATACCACCCCACTATCAGGCTGTGTGCGTAATAACCGTCCATTCGAATGGACGCCACTACTAGACAAATGCTGGAAAAGCATTAAGGTGTTGGCCTGTAAGGCCCCGATCCTGCGTCCAGTAGACGCAAGGTGCCCAGAGCCAATCTGGGTGATCACCGATGGATCAAAAGCCGGTGTCGGTGCGGTCTACGGGCAAGGTCCTGACTGGAAAACTTGTCGACCTGCCGGCTTCTTGTCAAAGAAGTTCAGCGTTGCGCAGCAACACTACCGGACTCACGAGCACGAGACGATCGCGGTGCTCGAGGCTCTCATGAAATGGGAGGACAAACTGCTGGGGCGAAGGTTCCCCCTCGTCACAGACCACAAGGGGCTCGAGTACTTCGAGACCCAGAAGAGCCTATCTGACCGCCAGGTCAGATGGTGGGAGTTTCTCTCCCAGTTCAATTTCAACACCATTCACGTCGACGGTGTAGAGAACAAGGTAGCGGACTGCCTGTCGCGCTACTACGAGAATGACACGAGTGATGACAATCACCCGGACCACGTCTTCGTGAACACAGATGCGCGTTTAGACCCGGACAGTGAGTTATTGCCCACTGATCGGTATATCGAGCTGCGAACAGCAGCGACAAGACGCTCTAAACGCCTCGCTGAGAAGACAGAGGCGAGAGTAACGGAATCCGCCGCATTAAACGAGGGCTCACCAGAGCCCGTGAACATCGCCGCGTCACGCGATGACGACGATGACGTCAGAGCCATCGCCGCAGGAAATGACGGTGTGCCCCTGCACCGGATTGTCGAGCAAGGCGTAGACCTGTCTAAGGTCCTACGAGACGCGTACCACAGGGACACCATGTTCACAAAGATCATGGCGCACCCGGACGTGCACCCGAGATTTGGGATCTGGGACGGGCTGATCTGGACTAAGAATCAGCTCAAAAGAGACGTCATTGCCGTCCCCCGCTCTATTCTTCAAGGGGGAAGGAAGCTGATCGAAATTATCATCGATTGGGCACATCAGATAGTCGGCCACTACGGCCATCTGAAGACTTCGAACTACGTTTGAAGGGCATACTGGTGGCCGGGCATGAGCCCAGACATAGAAGCGTTCTGCACATCGTGCGCGAGGTGTCAGATGACGAAAACCGGACCACAACGGCCCGAAGGCCTACTACACAGCCTACCCATTCCAGATAGGCCGTGGCAGTCGATTGGCATCGACTTCATGGGGCCCCTGCCCAAATCCAATGACTGTGACTACCTGATGGTAGTCATCGACCGACTAACATCGCTCGTACACCTCGTACCAACCACGACGAGCATGTCAGCCAAGGGAGTAGCCTGGCTGTTTCTGAAGGAGGTCATCCGACTCCACAGAGTTCCCGACTCCATCGTCTCAGACAGAGACTCGAAGTTCACGTCGATCTTCTGGTGTGAACTACAGCGACTCATGGGGACTAAGCTCCTCATGTCAACTGCCTTCCATCCCCAAACGGATGGAGCCACCGAGCGGGCAAACCGCTCGATCGGCCAGATATTGCGCGTGGTTGTCAGGGACGATCAGAAGGATTGGGCATTTAAATTCCCAATGGTTGAGGTCGCCCTCAACAGCAACGTCAGCGTGACCACAGGGTTCGCACCTTTCGAGCTGAACCACGGCTATATGCCGCGGATAGACCTCCCCATAGCCGTGGACACCCCGTTCAAGGGGGTAGCCCGGTTCGCACATCAGGCAAAATGGAACCTGATGGCGGCACACGATGCAATCATAGAGCATCGAGTGATGCAAACGTTTCACGCAAATAAGAAACGTATGGCGAGCGACAGGTATGCTGCCAACGACCGCGTCTACCTTTTGACACAAAACCTAACTCTCCCAAAAGGAAGAGCCAGAAAACTAGTCCCGCGGTACATTGGACCATACCGCGTCGTCGAGGCTCATAACGATGCCTCGATGGTGACCCTCGATCTTCCCGACGAGCTGAAAAGCCATCGCATTTCACCGGTCTTCCATTCCAGCCTCGTATGGTGATACGAGGCTAACAACGACGAATTGTTCCCTCGTCGTGAGGCCAAGTCATTTTATGACTTCAGAGCAAATGACGACGAGGAGTGGCTCGTCGACGAGATTATCGCACATCGATGGATAAACTTGACGGACCTGGAGTTCCAGGTCCATTGGACCCTAGGCGACGTGACATGGGAACCCATGTCATCCTGCAAGGACCTTGAAGCCCTAGATAGCTATCTAGAGCTTCGGGGGGTGGGCAAGCCACGCGACCTCCCCAGACGCCACTAGACGCATCTGTCACGTGCAGACCACGTGACGCGCCAGCCACGGCGCGGTTAAATTTTCACCTCGGATCTTTCCAAGGGTGCATCGCTTCTTGGAAGCTAACCACCATCATCCCCATGAAGATGATGCCCCCTAAAGATGGGATGGACATTGATCCGTCAACGTCCACAACGCGAACAATGGCCCCGAGACAGGGGGCCGCAGACATTCTTCATGCTCCAATAGACCAGGAGCACTGGATGATCGTGGGATGGGAGGACGCCCTTGCCATCGTCCACCCGGACGATTGCGCAACGTGCGTGGACTACGCCGCGCACCTAAGGGCCGTGACAGGCACCCGCAAGGTCAAATTGCGGGACGAAGACATCGGCAACGCCGTCGATGCAGCCTGGGGATGGCTCCCAAGGGGCATCTGCATGACGCGCGAGAAGAGCCCCTCCGGGACATCCACGACCTTAAAAAAGAGGTCAAGGAGCTGGAACGCGCGGTCGAAGACCGCGATGACGCGCTCGCAACTGAGCGCGCCAGGATCAAGGAACTGGAGCAACAGCTGAGCGCAGCCCAGCTCCAGGTTACCCTGGTCCACGCTGCCTCAAAAAGGCCATGACATGACCCAGACACGGACCCAGTGGCTGGACCATCATCACTTCACGCAATGGTACCTCTGCCGGTGCACGCAACATCGGGACTAGCGTCCCGATTGTCGGCGCCGACCCCGACAACGACAACGACGGAAGGGCATAGCACACCTTCCGACTCTGCATACGGCGTCCCAGATGGATGGGAGTCAGACTCGTCCATCTGGAAGACGTACAACCCGGAAAGGGCACAGAGGCTGGCAGAGCAGCCAAAGAAAAAGTGCAAGAAATTGTGCGGCTCCCCCCACACCATCAATGGGCTAGCCATTGCGAAGGAAAGCGCGATTAGCGCTTACCTAGCGGCGTCATCGTCGCACACTGTCAACAACCCTACCCTTCAGCGGCGGGTAGCACAGATTGAGGCCCAGTACATCGGGCCTGGTGTGGCCCTGCCTCCACCGGTGGGGACAGTTCACCCTCCCTACCCAGGGGTCCCACTCGGAGATCCACCGATCTCCGAAACGGGCCTCCTACCACGGCCGGTAGGAAAGGCCCAACAGTGTCATACTCAATGGTGCAACGTCGGCCCGCTCGACAACCCACGCTTCGTCGAACTCATAGCGCAGGCAAAAGAAATGCCGCAGCTCGCGCATATGCACGAGATGATCGGCGTATTCAAACGCATCGAGCGCGAACAACGCGCTCGCAATCCCAAAAGGGATTGTCTCGTGATAGCGGGCGGTACCCCGCATGATATCGTGGCCATCCTGAAGGGTTGGATACACAACCCTGAAGGAATCCCATCCGCCATCCACGACAATGCGGATGGCACCTTCAACCTAGACGACATGGATGTCTGATGTGGTTGAAGGCCCTTACGCCCCGGATCAAAGGGGTCGCATCACCTCTCAGGGCAAGGCTACTCAACCTATTCGGCTCGACAGACCAATGGTTGAGCCTCGTCGACGCCAGGGAAGTGCTGATGCCTCAGAGCACCACCCTGCGGCTCTCAATCACAGGCCCATTCCCTGTGGAGGGCCGAGCCGGCCCCGACATCCCCCTCGCCGAGATCGCAAGATGGTTGGCCCGCTACGCGGGGGTCACTCGCGAGCGAGTGGCACACATTGAACATTATGTTCAACGCAGCATCACCGGTGCGGCATTCAGTGCCGCCGCCCGCGAGGGCCAACAAAAGGTCATCGAGACCAGCCAGGGCCGCGGTGCCATGACCCCTCACTCACGCTCAGCTCGACCAAGAGCTGGCGCGCTTCCGGCCCCCTCCTCAGACTGAGGACCCGGCCGTTGAGGCCATGCTCCGCGAGGACACTGGCCTTAACACCCAAGCGGATACCGCCACTAGTGGTGAGGCCGACCAGCCTCACCCAATCACCACCGATGATGCGGAGGTGCCCCTGGAGGAGTCACGCGCTCCACTGGCCCCATATGATGACGACGTCATCGTATCGGCCACTCTAGAGGACTCCCTCATGGATGACCTCTATGAGTAGTAGTTGACCCCTATAGTTGTCTATAGAGGGGGAGGGTGTAAATAACCCATGTATCTACATGTACATTAGTTATTACATAATCCCAGTGGGCCCCTTAGGGACCCACTGTATAGTTTATGCGTGGGAACCGGCCAGCGGCCCCCATCGCATCTTACTCTTACCTGTCACTACGTAGCATTCAGAATACCACTCATTGGTCAAGTTCTGTTGTGCCCTTGTGACAAGGTCTTAAAATCAACATCCTTTACAGATATCCTTCTTGGTCAGGTTGAAGAGAAGCCGAGCATGGTTGGAGAAGTCCTGGATGAACCGCCGGTAGAAGTTCACAAAGCCAACGAAGGACTGCACTTCATGTCAGTTTTGGGGGGTGGGCCACTCTGAGACCCATTTCACTTTTACTGGGTCCATCTCCGCCACTCCTTCTGAGACGATAAGTCTGAGGTACTTGATCCAGGTTCTCTTGAACTTGCACTTCTCCAGCTTGAGGAACAGCTTGTACTCCCAAAGCCTCTCCAGGACCCACCGCACAACCTTCTGATATTCCAAAAGCATCTTTGTGAATATGAGGATGTCATCAAGGTACATGCAGACAACACCTTCCATAATCATGTCTCAGAAAACATCATTCATCATGGTCTGAAAGGTTGCCGGGCTGTTCATGAGGCCAAAGAACATGACCCAAGGCTCAAACAAGCCTCAGTTTGTGCAGAAGGTGGCTTTCCACTCATCTCCTTCCTGAATCCAGACATTATTGAAGCCCCATCGGATATCCAGCTTCACAAAGTGCCTTGCCTTGGAGTTGGTTGATGAGCTCAGAGATAAGTGGGATCAGATACCTGGTCTTGATAATAATCGTGCTCAGGGCTCAGTAATCCTGCACAAGCTGGAGGGAGCCATCCTTCTTCTTGATGAAGAAAACCGGGGATGCCATCAGTGACTTGGAGGGGGTGATCCTCCCAGTGCAGAGGTTCTCCTGTAGGAAGTTGTCCAGCTTGATCTGCCAAGGGGGACAGTGGGTACACCTTCCAATTTGTTGGCTTGGATCCGGGTTTGAGCTCAATCACGTGGTCCCAGAGCTTCTGAGCGGGCAGGGTGTCAAAGGACTCCTTGGCAAAGACATCTTTGAACCCCCATAGGTACTCAAGATCTCAACCTCAGCCTTGCTATACTTCTGAGAGGCCTCAACAAGGCATTGAGATGTCATGGCCATGGCCCTGATGACCTTAGGATCAGGCTCAGGAGCTAGGTCCACGTAGAGTAAATGGTCTCCCACCTGCAGTAGGCTCACGAGGTACTTTTGCTTGGGGTCTGGGACTTTCAAGGGGTCGGTCTTGGATTCATCATTGGTACCTTCACCCTCATTGATAATTGCCAGGTGCAGGCCTGAGTGGCATGTCCATATTGGAAACTGTACCTCGAAGTGTCAGTTCTAGATACAGGGACTATCAATAATGTGTATGAGCAAGTGCAAGAGCACTTTACCTCAGTCTCACAACATGTGTGATGTAACTGAGGGAAAGGGTAGAACTCCAACTCACGTCTCAAGTACCCCCCAAACATGTGGGTACTTGTGTATGTGGCTCCGTCACGCTTGTAACTCTAACAGTCCAAACCTTCTGCTCAGTTCTCTTCCACTCTTGCTGTTCCTCCCATGTAAATAACCTGTCTTCATACACTAGTTATTACATAATCCCAGTGGGCCCCTTAGGGACCCACTGTATAGTTCATGCATGGGAACCGGCCAGCGGTCCTCATCGCATCTTACTCTTACTTATCACTACGTAGCATTCAGAATACCACACCTTGGTCAAGTTCTGCTGTGCCCTTGTGACAAAAGGCTTAAGATCGACATCTTTACACCTTTTTGAACTATCCTGGAGTTGATTGCCACGCGACCAACCGATTGTGGATTCGAAGCAATCTTGAAAAAGATCGCTGCGTTGACAACTAAACATCGTTGAGACCCTCCAGTAGACCCTCTACTGTCGGCTGCGAGCGTGATGATTCCACACACCAGGATGCCAGAAGATGGAGAGATTGTAGATCTCACTGCCCTCGTCCCCCAATAGAGGACGAGGAAAGCCCCGACCATTTCTCACTGAGCGTGGTCGAGGATGAGACGTCGCCGGGCAACAAGCTGGCGCCGACCCTCCAATCCCCTCTGCCCAGAGACAAAAGAAAGGGTAGAGAAGTCTCGCCGTCGTCAGACGGCAGAGCATTGATATTGAGACAGGCACAAAGCCGAGACTCGAATCGCCGCTCACGAAGTTGAGTGACGACTATTGTCCCCGAAGGAGGACGAAGACAAAAAAGACGAGCCCCCGACGATGGTCAGGGCTCGGAATACTTGAGCTCAAGTCGCAAGAGCTCGAGGACACACACCATTGACAACGAGATGGCTGAGGCAATGAACACACAGGTGCAGGACCCATTGCACCGGAACACCCTCATGAGCCACAAGCACAATCATATCGCATCGCAGCTTGATAACATTGCCGCTGCTCTCATGGAGTTTGGCAAAGAGCTCCACCAGATTGAGGACATCAGGCAACGAGACGCTGCCATGCTAGAGGACGTCCAGACGGCCCTCCACTCACGTGGGGAATGTGGGATGGCACGTCAAAGCTTGCGACAGTCCGCAGCCAGAGAATGTGGCCACGACGTGGGAGACCCGCGGCAAAAGGAACTGGACTGGCAGCGAATGCCGCCGCCAGCCACCCCAGTTGAACAGGATGTGCGGTTCAGAAATGAGCCCCAAGGAGAGCCGGCTGCCCCTACGGACAGCCGTAATACGATCCAACAGATCATCAGAGAGCAAGTTGCCTCAGAGCCTGACTTGTTGGGTGCATTTATGCCCCTGCACCAAAATCAAGCATAATATACGGTGTACCTAAGCCGCCAGGCTGAAAAACGCGATTTTGAACTTTTGAAATTCCGCTACAGTACTTAGCTCAGTTTTTCTACACACACTAGTGCATAGTCTCCAGTCCAATTTTAGGTAAAATTTCTCGCTTCACGCTGACATGTCTTGCAGGAGTACGTACCTTTGCTTGAGTTCGCACTCGAAATAAATCGCCACCCAAGCCTCGAAGACAAGAAGCACCTCGCAGGCATCTCCGGGTTGTCTTATCGCCAAGTCAAGGTTTGGGTGCATCTCTCCACAATAATCTGTCTTACTCGCTATAGTCCTTGCCCACAGTTCCAAAACCACCGCAGCCAAAAAGACACCCCCGCCAAATAAAAGCGTGTCAGGCCCCCCGCTCCCAAGACTTTTGAAGAGATGAAGGAACGTCTCAGCGACTCTGTGCGGGAGACGCTGTCGAAGGCACACCCACTGTTGAAGAAGATTAATCTCGACCCTACTGAACACTACGGTGATACACCACCTGAGTCGAGTACACACGCTGCATCGTCAGGAGTTACAGAGGACGCGCCATCGCCTGGGTCGTGTTCTGACGAGCGCATTGAGTTGACAGACTACGGACTTTTGGTGCGAGTTTCAGCTTATTTTATGATTTTGCAACATTCCTAATCACGCCACGCGATGGAGGACTGCGGTATACCAACTTCCCATATCGGTCGAGGAACATACAGCCGTGGCACACAGCGACAACCCCCTCGACCCTCAAAATGTCGGTTCACGCCTACCCGGCTGTCTACCAGCCATCCCAGCTCACATCTGACCCTTGCATCGTCACGCCACACGCATGGCTCCAGGACCGTCGGGCAAACACGAGGGAGTTGACCCCACGCCGGAAGCGGTGGCGGATACACTGAGTGGGTTTGGCTGCATGGACCTCGACGAGCCGTCCAAAAAGATGAAGAAGTCCAGGAAAAAGTTTAATTCGGTAAGATCTCAGAATGGTTCCTCGCTTCATGCTGACATGTCCTGCAGGAGTACGTACCTTTGCTTGAGTTCGCGTTCGAAAACAATCGCTTAGGAAAAGAAACTAAGCGTGGTAGAGGCTCATGTTATTGGTGCCACAACCCATGAGTAAGTTACTGTGACAATGCCTCCCGGCTGCCTGACGAATATTCCTGCCTAGAGATCGCAGTGATGGCCTATACCCTCAGAACCGGGGTTTCCCTCGTGACTATTGCAGGACTGGGCTTCTCCATTTTCAGATGGACCACACATGCTCCCCGGTGTGCATAAAGATGGGACTCACTAACCTTGATACCATCATATAGCTTCGTTACGACCGAAGGGCGGATCATTTCTAGCGGGGGCCAGGTTAGCAGTGGCGGGAGCGGTACTAAAGTTGTGTATGTGTGACGTTTTGGAGCATTTGTTTCTTCAATTATAGGTGTCGAAGGTAGATTTGTGGGCGGTTTGACTCCTTACTCATTCCAATTAGAAGTTGCATCGAAGCACAGGGCTCAAATGAAGAATGTTATGAATTGTACTGCATATTAATAAATACTAGTAGTGGGTATGTACTGGAGACTTTTCGGGTCATATGAGATCAACGACAATAGATCAGAGCTGTCATGGAGGAATGACAATATATCCTCAACGTGTACCTGATGGATATGGAGTTCTGTAGCACGACGATAATTCTACGGGCGGTCTCATATGCCACTACGCACGATATAATAGTTAGGTAACCTTAGACAACTCGTTCTGTATTTATGTCAAGGTTGCATACAGTAACCGTCCTTACCAGTTACCATTGCTAAAACACTCCACGGCACTGTTTTTTTTTGTTTTTTTTTATTTATTTATTTATTTTTTATATCCATTTTTATCTATTGAGTCGTATGCTCATGTAAGATATTACAGCACGTGTAGCTAGCGAGTGGCCATGGTCATAGATCAAAGCATGTGCCCTAGGGCAGGGAGGACCTAAACCAGTCTAACGTCCCTTAGAAATTAGGATCTGTATGGTAAGCCGGTAGACAATAAATAATGTGTGCGGGCATGTCCCGAAGCACGTTCAAAAGAGCCCGCAATAAGTCATGTCTACCTATGAGAGAGTCCGCTGGATGGAGTAATAATAGAAATAGAAATCGGCCTGGAGCCGGACTGCGTGTTCGGGGCGGGGAGGGGCGGGGCTAACGGGTGGGCTCAGGTGCCGGCTCTGGCGCAGGTTTGTGCGAGTGGGCATACGGGCGTGGGCGATGCATGATGGGAAGATCGGCTGGGATGCGGTTCGGAGGGGCGTCGATGAGCGGGGTGCGGTGCGGTGCCTGTACGAAAATGAGTGTTAGTGCTAAGCGGGTACGCTTTGACTGGTGGGGTCTATTCTATTTTGTGCGATGGGATGGGAAAGGAGAGGAGAGGAAGATGGGGAGGGAGGGGCGGCACTGTTTAACATGCACCTAGTCATAATTGTCCTCATACATCCGGAGGACCTCAAGCGCTTCCTTTTCTTCCACAGTGAGATGAGCTGAAACAGATGTGGATGACAGTTACTGTAAAGCCGGTGGTATACCCAGTTTCCATCGAGGTGTCAGGCTTCAGCTCTTCTCCTGTCGACGTATCTGCGAGTCGTTGCAAGAAACGTGAAGCCCCAGAATCGATGAGCCACGCCGCGGTATAACCGTATATATAATATATAATATACAGCGCTGACCGATGCATCAGTCACTGGGTAAATTCTGCAACGACCTCAATTAAGCTAAGCTGTACGTACAACGTTCTGCAAAGCATGCACCGGGGCAGACACTGTCTGACAGTCGTGAGTTGACTGGTCACCGGCTGGCTAACACACACACCGTCGACCCCATCCAAAGGAGCTAATCCACAATATATAGTATTGTAAGGCTATATGAAGAAATAGCTGCAACATACCTGTGACCTTTCCCCCCCGTCCCGTGCCCGATACACTTGACCGTTCAGGAATCGTTTGGGCATAAGTATCTCGTAAGTAATTATCTTTGTCTCTCCACCAGAAGGACTCACATCATAGCCATCAGGGTTTTCATATGTCCCGGGATTCATATGGATGATGTCAGTATAAGTGATTTGGCCAATTGAAGACGGCGTACAAAACGCCAACATCAACGACTCGACAAGCACACTATTATAGCGGGTTAACAGGTAGAGGCTCTTCCCGATATGCCACTGTGTTCCCATACAAGCTCAAGCTCCAATTTGATAGTCAGGAGGTAAGCATAAATCTGGTTCACAGTGTCTAATTTTACATACGCATCTCATGCCCACCAGAATGACAATGCTGGCAACTTGAAATAAGGATTCGTTAGGGAGCTCTACAGGATTCTGGTCAGCGCAGAAAGCTTCAGCACTCAGCGAATACCTACCGCAGCAATTTGATTTCCAACAATGGCCCGACACAAGGCTCCAACCTCTGCGAGACTCGACATCGAGGGCAATTCGAAGTATTCGGGCACTTCTTATAGCCTGTGACTGCTGATTAAAAACAGCGAGCAGTCATAAAGGGCTATTAATACTATTTCAAAGCAGCTTCAGTACAATAGTTGACTGTGAACTCACAGCAAATGTCCGCAGCTTCGCTGTTCGTGTGTTTTCGTTATGGAATGCTGTCCTCATGACTCATATCGCGTCCTAATAACGCTTTACTGAGTGGATCTGTGGTGTAGCTGAATTAATAAGATCGAAAGCTGGAGATATCGAGGCATCATACCTCCAGCAAAGGCGTGAACCCAGAGGTCGGTCAGTTCTTCCACCTGCGCGTCTGCAAAAAACAGTGATCAATGTTGAGCATATGCGCTTCTGACTTCTGGCATTTTGACTACGTAAGGACTATAGTGAGTGAGACAGATTATTGTGGAGAGATGCACCCAAACCTTGACTTGGCGATAAGACAACCCAGAGATGTCTGCGAGGTGCTTTTTGTCTTCGCAGCTTGGGTGGCGATTTCTTTTGAGTGCGAACTCAAGCAAAGGTACCTACTCCTGCCAGACATGTCAGTGTGAAGCGAGACATTTTACCTAAAATTGGACTGGAGACTATGCACTAGTGTGTGTAGAGAAACTGAGCTAAGTACTATAGCGGAATTTCAAAAGTTCCAAATCGCGTTTTTCAGCCTGGCACTTTAGGTACACGATAGCATAATATATTCAATTTATTGTATGGTGTTTCAATCTCTTCTCACATTGTTCTTGTACCATGCATCCATTTCTCTTATTGTTTTCGAAATTTTCCAGTCACTCTCTACCTCTGCATTCCATTTTGTTATTTCTATTTTCACAAGCGGCTGCACCCAGCGGAGTCTGAAATGACTTCGACACGTGAGCTCTTGGGCGCTAAAGAGCCGGGTAGTAGTACATGCACAGTGAGACAGATTTCCCCCTCTCTCAGTGACAACTAAATTCACTGAGAGAGGCAAGTAAATTAGTCTAGTGTTCTTTCGATTTATTGACCTAGAAATCCTCTGTAGTGAATTAATTTCTAGGTAGTGTATAATATATTTATAGTGACAACTAAATTCACTGAGAGAGTGAATTAATTTCTAGTCTATTCTTTTGAGCCACAAGTCCATACCTACTGCCTATAATTCCTGTCTACTACAGGGGGATCCAAATTAAGATAGAGAACTATATACAGGACATAGACATACCTGGCGAAGGGGGATCCAAAGAGAAAACTCTAAGGAACCCCTTCGCCACCTAACTACGACTATAAGCAAACTCGGACATGCTATTCCGATCACCAAATGCCCGAGTTACATAAGCAATCACGCCAGCGATAACAGGGCTGGACAGATAAGGAAGGAATGATGTTGGAAGGGGCCGGAACAGGAAGGGAAATAAACAGAACACAAGACAGAAGGATGCTAAAGGCTAGGAGAAGCTCAGGGGCCACCAACAACACGCTGCGATAATGCATGCGATAATGTACAGTGCGATAATGCATGTGATAATGCACAGTGCGATAATGCGTGCGATAAAGCATGCGATAATGCGTGCGATAAAGCTTGCAATAATGCGTGCGATAAAGCATGTGATAATGCGTGCGATAAAGCATGCGATAATGCGTGTGATAAAGCATGCGATAATGCGTGTGATAAAGCATGCGATAATGCACAGTGTGTGATTGGTGTTCCCCTGACAATCGTGTCGGTCTTCATCCGGTTCCGCATCAACTCCTCCTCCATATTCCGAAGACGATCATCTGGATCCATGTCTAAAGGAGGAGAAGTATGGGATGAAGAATTTGAAAGACGGCAAATTGACTAGTTATTTCACCCTTACATAAGTAGTCTATAGCCTACTAGTACTCTTCAGCAGGTCCCACACCTGCTAACCCTAACCCTAAATCTCTCAATACCACATACTCCCTCATATTGCATACTCCAAGGCATCCACTGAGAGGTATGTGTTAGGAGGGAGTCTACTGTACATACCTTTATATTCTTAATCTTTTGTTCATCCAGGCTACATTGTAAGATGGGTGGCTTATTACTTGTGTTGTCACAAGGTAGCAGAACTCAACCAAACTGTGGTGATTCTAATACGACGTAGTGATGGTTACAGGTAAGATTAAGCTGGGGAACTGCTGGGCAGTTCCCACACACTACTATATAGTGGAGTCTTGTGGACCCCCACCTGGGAATCTACTTCCTTACACCCTCCCCTTCTAGAACAAACCCACCGGGTGAGCCAAAAGGAGCACCCCTTTGACCTTGAGAAAGGGATGGGTGTGCGGACCAGGTCATTCTGATATACCTCAGAATAACCGCAGATCTGACATGAATGGCATGATGCCATGACATGGCCTCATGGCAGATGTGTTGGCACTGTGCCAACACACCTGTTCTGGTGTTCAGCATTCTGAACACCAGTGGTTGTGCCGGCTTCGCCGGCACTCCCAGGTTGTAGTGGGTGGTTGGTTGGTTTGGGAGCATGTTTCTCCCCCCTCTGAACCGAAACCCACGGTTGAGAACAACTTGGGTGCTCTCAAGCCCACAACCAGGTGATGGTTGTGGGGAACTGAACAGCCAATGATCTAATCATCATTGGTGCCTAACTGCAAAGGATAGCAGCTATGCGGCCATAGGACCCAGCAGGGCCCTACACAAGGGATAACCAAGTGGTCAGTAATTGACCGCTTTGTGACATGATGTCACCTGTAGGACTTGGAGGAGTCCTACGCAAGGAAGTTACCAAAGCGGTCAAAATATTTGACTGCTTCATGCTGAATGGGCCAGTGGCTGCATGCAACCGCTGGGCATTGTGCCCATAGCCCTGGACACAATTGGATATGCATTCGTGTGCACCCCAGGCACACGATGTACGCAGCTGCACAGCTTTTTCAGCTGCATGATAGGGCCTCCCAGCCTGCTGGGGGCTCCGCATGTCATGTGGATGACATGCGATGGGGGGCGGCTCTGCAGGTGGTCATGACCCAGAGCCTCTGGGGACCTTTGGCAGATCCCCAGGTGCAGGTGCATGCCCCTTGCGGCATGCCACACCCTCCCCCCTTAATGGAAGAGGGCAGGGCCACCCGGGCCGCACGTGAACGCCAACACAGCGGCAGGCCGGTCCTGTTGCGTGGATGGGTGCCCCAGTGGCATGTAAGCCTGTTGGGGAGCTGAGGCACCACATGAGGCCTGCCTTGGATGGGGGTGGGTCTGCAGGGGGCCGCAAGCATGGGCTGACAGGGCTGCATGGCGGACACTGTGCCTGGCTAGCTCTGGGGGCCTCTTGGTGGCCCCCAGAGGTGGATGCACACTCCCTAGAGCGTGCACCACCGTTCCCGTTAGCTGGGAGCGGGCAGGGCCCACAGATGACATCATGCACTGGGCGCAGTGTTTGCGATGTCAGGTCAGCTCTGGGGACCTCCGGAGGGTCCCCAGAGGTGGATGCATGCTCTAGAGAGCATGCACCACCATTCCTGCTCGCTGGGGGTGAGCAGGGCGGCCGGAGTGGGTCCTGGGGTGCACGGTGTCAAGATTGGTTTTTAGGTGTTAGTATCGTGTATTAGTGAACACAGCGAATGCCCGAATAGCTTGTGCGAATAGGTATGCCATTCGGCGAATACGTGAACCAATGAATGTTCACAAGATAAGAGGGTTGCCCGAACGAGGCTCGCCCTATCTACAGTCGTAGCTAAATGGCCCATGGCACTTGACGATATAACATGCAAGGTGTCATGGAAGGGCTGTCTAAGTAGTGACAATCCCTTCGCCGGCGAAGGTGCTCCTTCAGAGCCCTTCGCCAACAGCACAAAAAATAGTTCAAAGGCTAAGGTAACAAAGATGAAGTATGAGAACTCACCAGTGATGCCTAAGTCCTCTGCTGGTCGAAGAAGAAATCTCCAAGAGAGGCCTTAAGATGATGATCACAGCGAGGTCAAGTTTGCACAAGATGGACGACGTATGATAATTGAACTGGGGAATATACATGCGAATGTAAACTACTTATATCGAATGCTCGTAAGGTATCAGCGAATGGGAAAGAGGCCGTCGTGAGTCAGGGTTGGATAGGGGTGCGCAGTCATGATACTAAGTAGATGGAATAAACATACAATAGAGTGAGAGAGAAGAGTGCGAACATGAAACGACGGAGAGTAAAGGTGGAGAAGGCACCTATGTATGAAATCATGTCTTGGGGCCCGCATATACACCGCCCTGCACGGGTTCTTCCTCTGCTGGGTTGATCCCACACGACCTACGGGTAGGACGTCCTGCGAGTGCACCCTGCTCATATGAACACCAAAAGGGGGTTGGACCAAGAAGCTGATGGAGCTACTGACGAGCCATCATGCCGGGTAGGGATATCGATTGTGATTTGATGGTGTGCCTGCTGGCGAATGATGCGAGCAGCAAGTGGCTGTTCGGCGAAATGCGAGGAAGGGCCAACAGAGATGACATAGGGCAGGAGTGGTCGAGGTGGAGGGCGAAGCCAAGCGAACGTGGAGGAGAAGTGGTGAAAGGGGAAATGGGGGTAACAAGGTGTAGGAAATACACACATCATGACAATCCGATCATAGGAACATCATCGAAAGAGGGTTGAGCAGAGGAGGTGGTAGGCTCAGCGATGACTGCCAAGTCAGTCCAAAGAAGTTGATCGTGCTTTGGCGGCGTGGCTATGGTAAATGATGTGAACAGCGAGGATCAGTTGCTGAACATGGCGAGGGCGATCGGAACGAACATGGAGGTGGAGTGAGAAATGGGAAAACGGGGCATCTGAGTATGGGAAATAAACGCGTCATGACACACGGATGTCATTGCATGACATCTGGCCGGCTCTGGGGGACCTCTGGAGGGTCCCCAGAGGTGGATGCACACTCTAGTAGTGTTGTTTATAGTTCAGTTCAGTTCAATTCAGTTCACAAACCAGTTCATGGTTTTGGGTCATGACCCAGCTCCAGCTCAGCTCATGTGCCAGTTCAGCTCATGAACCGGTCCTGAACCAGTTCAATACCGGTTTAACTCTAAATGATTTATTTTTTAATTCTACTAATATTTGGCTACTTTAAGGTCATATTCATTTATTTTTGACGTCTAACTAACTAAATTAAAAGGGGAATGACTCCTGCAAGGGCAGGAGTCTTTGTGTGGAGTGAGAAAACAGCGCGGCCTTATGTAGACCGCGCTGTTTGTTGATCTTTGCAAGTCATGTGACCTGTGATGGTCAACAAAACAGCAACATTCGCTGGTCACGTGACTTGCAAACAGCGCGGTCTTTATAAGGCCGCACTGTTTGCTCACTTCACACAACGACTCCTGCCCTTGCAGGAGTCATTCCGGTTTTTATTTAGTTAGTTAGATGTCAAAAATAAATAATTATGACCTTAAAGTAGCCAAATATTAGTAGAATTAAAAAATAAATCATTTAGATATATAATAGTATTGAACCGGTTCAGAACCGGTTCATGATTGATTCAGACCGATCTAAGGAATGGAGAGGATGCCAGTTCCAGGTTCAGTTCAAATACCAGTTCAGCTCAATGAACTGAACTGGAACTGAACTGGTATGGATCAATTCAAGCTGAACTGTAAACAACACTACACTCTAGAGAGCGTGCACCACCATCCCCACTCACTGGGAGTGAGCAGGGTGGCCTGGGCTGCACCTGGGGCACACGGATGACGCTGCGCCGCAAGGGCGGCTTATGCGGGTCCTCCACAGTCCTGGGGACCTCCTCGGGGTTCCCCAGGGTGTATGCACACGCCGTTGGGCATGTGCCATCATCGGTGTGAGCCTGGGGCAGCCTGGAGCATGGATGCATGGCGTGGGCGGTGGAGGCAGTGTCGATGGGCGTGGCATCACGCACAGCATGGCCAACCTGTCTGACCGGCTGCTGGAAGGCCTGACAGGGTGGGGGGTGCCGTGGCACATGGATGGGTCCCAGAGTGACGCCATCATGTTCTTCCATGGCATTGCAGAGGTTTTGCCAATGCTCCTCGCTGGCCTCTGCCCAGAACCATCTCGCTGGGTGTCATCTCACATGCCTTCACCCAGTGAGCAAGTCGTCCCTTCCTCCTCTCCATCATCGAGTCCAACTCTGACTTGGAGTATTCCCATGATGAAAACATCGTGGCAACAGCGTTCTCAACAGCGAACCGCCGTCTGCACTGCAGCCTTTTTCGAGACTGCAGAAAGTTCAAAAGTGGCTTGATACCTGTTTATCACAAGGGCAGGCTGAATTCAACCAGTTTGTGGTAATTCAGATGCTACGTAGTGACGGCGACAGGTAAAGTTAAGCTAGGGAATCCTGGAGGGCAGTCCCCACACACTACTATACAGTAGGGTCTTGTGGATCCCCCCCTCTGGGAATCTACTTCCTTACATACATCCCCTTTCAATGCTGCCCAGGAGCATTGACCCTGTGCCCTCATGGTTCACATCAGCATGCAAGGTCTAGATGAGGTTTGTGTGCCTCTCAGCTGCTTTCCAAATTTCAAGGAGAACCTTACTCTTCTCCCAATGGTGGGGAATGCCCAATGGCCTTGTTTCTTCTGCTTGACCCAATCTAGTAGCCTGCATTTTTAGAGGTTAGTATGAAAGTTAGTTTTTCTTGGTTATGAGTAGGGGGCTAACCTTTACCAACTTTCCCACCCTCCTGACAGATTTGGTTCAAAGCACTGTCCCAGTTGTCATGTGTTATTCACAAGAGGCTGCGCATGACATTTTTCACATCATCACTGACCTTTTTTTTGGATGTTCCGGTATGCATGAACATGGCAGAGTCATACCATATGGTGCAAATGATCATACAGAGTCAGCTCACCAAGCCGGCCATGGGGCTCATGTAAGTCAAGCTGACTCAAAATTATCAGGTCT
This sequence comes from Gautieria morchelliformis, assembly GCA_015179125.1. Taxonomy (NCBI): domain Eukaryota; kingdom Fungi; phylum Basidiomycota; class Agaricomycetes; order Gomphales; family Gomphaceae; genus Gautieria; species Gautieria morchelliformis. The sequence goes on along the minus strand of WHVA01000640.1, from coordinate 31,514 downwards.
TGGGTGAAGTCTCCATGGCTCAAACTACCATTTTTCTGTCATTACAGAGTTGTGGATCCTCTAGCACCCACAACTCTGCTCCGGGCGCTCTATTTCAAACTCCGCCAGGCACCTCGGCGGTGGCCGCATTTTCGGACTTATGGCCACCCAACCACCCACAAGTCCGGCAGGATGGCTCTCTCATGCAGCCATAGCAACTGTGCAGCCTGTTTGGCTTCACCAAACAATGGGGACCTTGGTCAGTCATGACAACTGGGCTGCACTAGGCTATGCTCAGCTGTGCTAAGCAGTGCTCTTAGTAATTATGGCTACAGAGCCCTAATTGGCTCAGAACTGCTTACTCAGCTTCTGAGTGCCAAAAACATGGTTATCTGGAGATACAGCCTCAATGACTCAACCAATCCAGGCACACCTTGGTGAGTCAGGAGTACATGACTCAGCCAAGCTGTGCTAGGGCACATGACCCTTTTCAGTGAGTCATTCCTGACAAATCAAGCTCTGATTGGTAGGAAGCATGGTAGAGTCCCCTGGAAACAGCCAGTTTCTTCCAACCCTTTCTTCCATCTTCCTCAAGCTTCTTCCCCCATTCCATTAATAGATAGAAGGTTCTACCTGCTTACTAAGCCCCTGTACATTACAATATAAAAGGAGGCCCTTTGCCTGCCCTTTGAGCAATCAATCTACCCATCTTCTATCCTACACAGCTTGTGTGACTTGCACATCTTACCTAAGTTCCTAACCCGAACTAGAATACTACTCTTGCTTAGAGTAACTATTCTTAGTTAAGTAGTTGCTTTACTGCTTAGCCACTTAGCCTAACCTGCTGAGTGAAACTCTACAGAGTGAGGTTGGCAATCAATTTTCTTGTCAATTAGCACTACAATACCTGAGATAAGCTGTTCAGTTGATTTTCCTGTTCAGTGACTTTCACAAGTCAAGTCAAGTTGTGCGCAAAAGCCACTTCACATTACTCTCTCATTATTGCAGTGCATTGACGTTGGTCGACCCAATCCACTTACAAACTCTCCTGCGGAGCCTATTCCCTCTTTGATAAAAGGGATACTCTTGGACCCTGATAGTGTCCTTGAACCTACACACTCTTTTAGTTTATTGTTCAGTGCAGCTAAGAAATGCATTGCCCTCTATCTGTAATAACTTGGACTAGTTATTATACGGATTGCAACCAAGGTACAAATATTAAATTATTTCCGGAGTTGTGCTGCTGCATTGAATTGGTATTCTACTAGTCGTGTAAACGACACGTTCTGATAGACGGAGGTGTTAGCAATAACACCAAAGTCTTGAAGGGTTCCAAAACAACTGCATCCAGGTGTCTCAGATTCATTGACACCCGCTATTAGACCTTAAAAGAACCAATTCTGACACATCCACCCAGAATGAAACCTCACCTCTGCCAGAGCCCGAGACTTCATTGTGGAACTTGATGACCTTCACCAACACCTCTGAGAGAACATTTCTGCTGCCCAAAAGAGATATCAAACTTCCGCCGATCAGAAACACCTTCCACAACTAGCATTCGAAATAGGCAATAAAGTCTTTGTCAAAGCAGAAAACTTCCGCATGACTCACCCTTTGAAGAAACTCTCTGAGAAATACCTCGGCCCTTATAAGATCATCATTAAGGATGGCAGTCATTCTTTCACCCTCAGGCTTCCTGACAATATGTGCGCAGTACATCTGGTATTCCATGTCTCCATGCTTGAACCCTCAGTTCCAAACACCACCAAATCATGAACAACCTCCGCCTCCACCAGTCATTATCGATGGAGAACTGGAATACAAAATATCAGAAATTCTCAACTCCAAGCTCGACAAGTGATACCACTGCCAACTCCAGTACCTAGTCAAGTGGGCAGGCTATGAAAATACAGATGAAGGGACTTCATGGATTTCCACCATGGAACTCAATCGTGCCTCTGAACTCGTCTCTGACTTCCACAAGGCATATCCCACCAAGCCTGGTCCCATTTCCATACAATAGTTCTTTCTGACCCTCACTCCAACACTCTGGTTCATTCTTACATTACTTAAGTCATGAGTTAAACTTCCAACTAATATTCCACTAATCTATGTTCCGACACATCAAGAAAAATATACTAAAAGTCGCTTTCAACCCCTTCACTCCTCCCTCAAAGTTCCCCTGACTTCCCCGTCTTTATCATCCTTGTCATCTCCAACCCTTTCTTCTGTTTCCACCTCTTTTTTGGCCTCCTCCTGTTCAACCTTGTCAAGTTCAATCTCAACCCTCTGTTCTGCTTCCACAACCCGTTCCACTGTTGCACTCGGTCCCGCCTCTGCCACAAATCCTGCCTTCTGCAACTCCACTCCCATTCATGCCTGCACCAAGTTGTTCTGCCAGCACATTTCCCACAGAATCTTTTCAAGAACAGTTGACATCACACTGAGCTGATTTTGCAGCATGAGGACCAAATTCTGCTGTATGATGGCATTGTCAGCCAGGTATCCCAAACTTCCCCCTGACAATCCCTCATCATCCACATGGATTGCACGATGTCCAAAAGTGATGACACCATCATGTAGCAGTTGAGCACCGCTGTGTTGGGTGCATTTATGCTCCTGCACCAAAATCAAGCATAATATATTCAATTTATTGTGTGGTGTTTCAATATTTTCTTATATTGTTCTTGTACCATGCATCCATTTCTCTGCTTATTTTCGAAATTTTCCAGTCACTCTCTATCTCTCCATTTCATTCTGTTATTTCTACTTTCACAGGCGGCTGCACCCAGCGGAGTTTGAAATGACTTCGACGCGCGAGCCCTTGGGCGCTAAAGGGCCGGGTGCAAGTATATGCGTTCTGAGACAGGATTACACTCCTCTCTCAGTGACAATAAATTCACTGAGAGAGGCGAGTAGTATTCTTCATATTTACATAGCATGTTGACTGAAAAAAAAAATCATGTAGTATATTTGATTCTAGGTATTGTATTAATATATCAGTGACAATAAATTCACTGAGAGAGTATATTTGATTCTAGCTTTCTAAGAACTTTACCGAACCTTTCCTGCCATAGCCCCCTAGTTGCTAACAAGGGTTATGGGCCCCGCAGACACTTCGCAGAAGCTTTTGGGTGTGGAGAAGCTTGCAACAGATGGAAGTAATTGGCCTCTGTGGCGAGCTACTCTCACAAGTTATTTTGAGTCCAAAAATCTACTCAGGCATATAGAAGGGAGAGCCATTCGACCTCCTGATCCTCCAGTCATGCCCCCAGGCCATATTCTCACAGAAGCTGAGGAAACTCAGATAGAGAAGGCTGAGGAGAAGCTGGAGAAATATCTTGCCAGAGAAGGACAGGCAAAAACCCAAATAATCGTCTCAGTGTCAGAGTCACTAGCCCTGATGCTACAGAAGAGACATACAGCAAAAGAAGTCTGGGATGCATTGGTCAATGAGATGACCAAAAAGCCCAAGATGGTCCTCACCAACCTACAGAGACAGCTTCGCAGTATGAGGTGTCCTGAGGATGGAGACTTGAGAGATCACTTGGACAAGGCCCAAGACCTCTATGCTCGTCTCAATGAGATGGGAGCCAGAATTTCTGAAGGAGAGTTCACCGACATTATCCTTGCATCACTTCCACCCTCCTATGAGGCAGTTATGAATGCCCTTACCACGTCGCTCGAAGAATGTGGAATGCCCTTAGTGCCTGATGATATTATCAGAGTACTAAAGGCTCAATACGACAGGAGAAAGACCCTCAATATTTCACAAGAAGAGCAGGCATTTATTGGTTCATCTACGAAAGGGCAGAAGGGTCGGAAAGACCCGAAGGTGTCTACATGCACTAATTGCCACAAGCCTGGACATGATATAGAGAGTTGCTGGGCTAAAGGAGGTGGTAAAGAAGGCCAGGGGCCACGTCAGAAGAAGAAAGCGAAAGCCAAAAAGAAGAAGGGCAAAGCCAAGGCGAATGTTGCCGAAGAAGTGTCCTCTGAGGAGGATGAGAGTGGCAGTCCAGCCGCTTTCGCCAACTTCGACTGCTCTAATTTGAGTAGTTTATCTCTGGACACTGTTGTTATTCTCGACACTGGAACGACCGCACATATGACCCCTCACAAGAATTTATTGAGGGATTACAGTCCATTCTCACAGCCGCGCACAATTCGTGCAGCCAACAAAGGCACTTTTGATGCCTTCGGTTCAGGCTCACTCATGCTATCTAACAAGGTTGGAGATAAGACTGTGAACATTACATTGAAGGATACGTTCTACGCGAAAAAATGGCTGTTACCCTAATCTCGATCGGCCGGTGCGATGATGCAGGCTATAACACACAAATAGCTGATCAGAAATGCACAATATCCAATCGTAAAGGCAGGATATTGATGCAAGCACCGAAGCTGAATGGCTTATATCGATTTGATTTACAACACACAAGTGCCGAAGCGCATGTATGCGCATCAGCCATGGAGATACATCAGAAAATGGGGCACATTTCACAAAGGTCCCTACAGCATTTGCTCAACCGTGGCATGATATTAGGCATTGAATTGAGCTCAAAAGGTGACAAGGTTGTTTGCGATGCGTGCATTCAGGCGAAGATTGCACGTAAATCACTTCCTCAGGAACCCAGAAGCCGATCATCAAAATTCGGTGACAGAATTTATTCTGATGTCTGGGGACCAGCGAGACACTCTACAATTGACAAGAAATTCTATTATGTGTCTTTCATCGACGACTACTCAAGGGAATCGGTTATCTATTTGATGGCAAACAAATCGGAAGCATTTTCAAAATACAAACTCTACGAGGCCTTGATGCTTCGACAGAGGAATGTGCACATTAAAGCACTTGTTTCCGACAGAGGGGGCGAATATACAAGCTCAGAATTCAAACAGCATTTGGCCAAGCAAGGCACGAAGCATCGGTTAACCGTACATGACACCCCAGAGTCGAATGGTGTTGCTGAACGTCTAAACCGAACTCTAGTTGAAAGAGCTCGTGCCATGCTATTGGAATCAAGTCTTCCTAAGACTCTATGGGGGCATGCAATTTTGCACGCCAACTATCTTAGGAATCGGACACATACAAGAGCTTTGCCAGACAAAACCCCTTTTGAAATGATCCATCACGAGAAACCGAACCTGAAGGACATACACGTGTGGGGAATTGAAGTCTACGTCAAAGTCAAAGAGGGAAACAAACTAGCAGCCCGTGCCAAAAGAGCTCGATGGATAGGAATCTCTGGACAGAGCCATGGTCATTGCATTTACTGGCCTGACTCTCAGAAGGTTTCTGTCGAGGGGAATGTTATATTTGACTCAGAGATGAAGGGGGGCAAAGCTCCAATCATTTCTATTGAAGAGTCACAGCTACCTACGTCCAGAAAAATGGTACAGGCCATCTCGGCGCCAGCACCTATGCCTAGCCGCTTAGTCAGCGAAGAGGCAAAGATCGAGGAAATTGATGATGATGAACCAGAGGAATGTCTGAAAGAGCTGCAACCCAGTCAGACTGTTGATGTCAGACCTAAAGAAGCTGCTCCAACAAGGAGAAGCGAGAGAATCCGTCAGCAGCAGGTGCAACCGGCCCCAAGTGGTCCCGTAACAAGATCTCAAGCTAAGAGACATGCTGGTGCAGATATCACTACACTAGCTTACGAGGACATTGAGGACCATCAAGACAAATTATTCGAACAAGATTTATCCTCTGTCACTGATGGCATCAGTGATTATAACCTTGCCATCAGTACAGTTTCGACCTCCGATCAAAACAAAGATAATGTGCTGCCGGATTTGAATCAGACTGAGCCTAGCAATGCAGATGAAGCCTTAAATGATCCTATGTGGAAAGCATCGATGGATAAAGAGTATAAGGTGCTACTCGACAAAGGTGTATGGGAAGTGGTTAAACCACCTCCTGGGGCAAATATTGTCGGAAATAGATGGGTATTCCTCTGGAAACGCAATCCAGAAGGTGAACCCATTACACCCAGATCGAGGATGGTCGCCCAAGGCTTTACACAAAGTTTTGGAGTCGACTACAATGAAACTTATGCACCTGTTGCTCGGATGACTTCCTTACGGATTATATGTGCCATTGCTGCCAGGAACAACTGGCCTATTCACCAAATGGATGTGGACAGTGCGTACTTGAATGCTACACTGCCAGAACCTATTTATATGAGACAGCCGTATGGATATGAGACCGGAGACAAAGATGATGTCCTCCTGCTGAAGAAAGCACTTTACGGCCTCAAACAATCTGGAAGGGAATGGTACAAACGTCTGAGTGGTGAATTTCTCAAGTTAGGATTCACTAAATCAGCTTTGGATGGAGCTGTATTTTGCAGACGTGGACCGAGAGGGCATGCGATTATTGCAACGGCAGTAGACGACCTCACTATCACAGCTGAGAATCAGCCAATCCTCGATGAGGTAAAGCATGACCTTGCCCAGATTTTTAGTATGAAAGACCTAGGCGAGATTCATTGGCTTTTGAACCTCAAAATCGAAAGAGATTGGAATAACAAATCGATTGCAATATCACAAGCTGCATACATCCAAAAAATCATCAAAAAATTCAATCTGGATGATGCCAAAACATTTTCAACGCCTCTCGACCCAGCCGTTAAATTATCCAGAGACCAATGCCCTTCCATAGACGAAGACAAGCAGAAGATGTCGAAAATTCCATACAGACAAGCGATAGGATCATTGATGTGGGCAGCAGTAGCCACTCGACCAGACATTGCATTCGCAGTGTCATTACTTTCTCAATTCCTCGAAAACCCAGGTCCAACACATTGGCATGCAGTCAAACGTGTCTTTAAATATCTAAAAGGCACGATGGACTACAAATTGACACTTGGGAAGAATCGAGACGGCCTCATTGGGTATTCAGATGCGGATTGGGCTTCTCAAGAGCACAGGCACTCATACTCGGCTTATATTTTTCAGATTGATGGAGGGACAGTATCATGGAGTTGTCAAAAACAATCCATAGTAGCCCTATCATCAACTGAAGCCGAATTCGTTGCTCTGACTCATGCGAGCAAAGAAGCCTTATGGATGCGCCACTTTATTTCTGAAGTGTTCCAACCGCTGAATTGTCCCATCAAACTTTATTCAGACAATCAATCAGCCATTGCCATTGTCTATGGCACTCAACAACACACGAGGACCAAGCATTTCGACATTAGATTATATTTCATCCGAGATATAGTCGAAGATGAAGAAATTAAGCTTGTGTACCTACCAATGGAACACATGCTAGCCGATCTTCTCACTAAAGGACTTCCTAGTCCTAGAGTGAGAATCCTCAACGAGAAAATCGGAATATATTAAGCTTGAGGGGGCGTGTTGGGTGCATTTATGCTCCTGCACCAAAATCAAGCATAATATATTCAATTTATTGTGTGGTGTTTCAATATTTTCTTATATTGTTCTTGTACCATGCATCCATTTCTCTGCTTATTTTCGAAATTTTCCAGTCACTCTCTATCTCTCCATTTCATTCTGTTATTTCTACTTTCACAGGCGGCTGCACCCAGCGGAGTTTGAAATGACTTCGACGCGCGAGCCCTTGGGCGCTAAAGGGCCGGGTGCAAGTATATGCGTTCTGAGACAGGATTACACTCCTCTCTCAGTGACAATAAATTCACTGAGAGAGGCGAGTAGTATTCTTCATATTTACATAGCATGTTGACTGAAAAAAAAAATCATGTAGTATATTTGATTCTAGGTATTGTATTAATATATCAGTGACAATAAATTCACTGAGAGAGTATATTTGATTCTAGCTTTCTAAGAACTTTACCGAACCTTCCCTGCCATAGCCCCCTAGTTGCTAACACGCTGCCTCCGACATTCCAGTCACTGGGAACATTCCCGCAGGTAGTCCTCCACTTGGCCCTGGTTTAGACCCTGGCATCCCCAAGTCACTTGCTGCGACTTTCCATCTTTTTCCGCGGTCAACCCTCATGGAACATCCGTCTACCACACACTGCTTCCTCTTGTCCTAGCACCACTCTCAGGAGGTTTCCTGTGGATTTCTGGACCAGACACACTCGAAGCCCCTGGCTTCGCATGGGTCACATGGAGCCCTTTGCTCATCCTCGTTGTCCACCCACACCTTCCACTTCACGGCCACCAGATTTACCAGGGCCAATTCCCACAGCTCCCACAAACGGCGATCCTTGTTCACCCATGCCTGTTGGAACTCGTCCATCTGATGTTTCTGTTCCTCCATGAGATTTTGCGTGGAGATCATGGCTTTCTTCTTTCCCTTTCCTTTGGGAACAAAAGTAGTTTCCAGCATGTATTCCGATGCCATCTCGGATTCATATCCTATGTTTTTCTAAGTCCATTTTCAGTGTCATCACAAGGACCCAGGATGTTTCCAACTCACCTGTTGTTCCTCTGCCCTCTCCACAGCTGCCTTTTCATCGGCAGCCTTCTTTGCCAATTCCTTGCGTTTCCACTCCAACTCACAGTCCCACCCCTCCTTCTCCCGGCATTCCTTATCCCTGCACTCTTTCTCTTTGCGCTCCTTTTCCCTGCACTCCTCCTCCTGGCGCTCTTTTTCCTTGCATTCACATTTGTGCTCCTCAGCCTCGTGTTTCTCAGCCAATTCCTTGTTTGCAATAACATCTGCGAAGTGCTGTTTTAACTCAGCACTGGACATTTTAGAGAAATTGACATTTTGCTCCATTATGGCTAAGGACAAGACACATTATCACTCCCACCTATCTTTCAAACTCTGCCACATTGTTTCACAAGTCACATGACTGGACTTGTGGACTCGTGGGGCTCGACCTTAGAGGGGAGATACTGTTATGACCATACTATTCTGATTTCCGACACTCACTTCCGCTTCATTTCCAACATCCCGATACTTCCAATATTCCCACCCCTTGTTATATCCTTTCTCCACTCGACTATATTACTCGGACCCTCCGGACTCGACTCGCAGCACAGCAAGACCATAAGTCCATCCCCTCTGGAGTCCCATTGTTCCGTCCTGTCAAATATGCTTTCCGTCCCCTTGTTCTTTTGCCCATTGTTCTTGACTCTACCCTGCACCCCCCTTTGTAGTTCTTTGTTCCTGATTAGTTACTTACCCCATATATCATATCTGACTTCCACTTCCTTCAGAACATGCTTAGTAGTACAACATTACATGATGTCTCAGCTTTTGTATAAAAACCCTCTCATGTATGCTCTCAAGTCTGCAATCAGATAATCACCTTCGATACATGATTCCCCTCGCTCTATCTCCTGTTCTTAGCACAGCGAGTATTGCAGGACCTCTGTCTCACCACCCTCCGCCTTCTGACTTAGTTTCTGACCATCGACTTGCCTCAATACTTCCTTTCAAACTTCCAACTTCCAATCCAAAATACTTAGGACGATAGTTCATTGGGGGTGCAACATATAAGTTGAAGCTGCTGTCCTTTCTAGTTCTGACTTCCAGAAATCACAATACATAACACTGGCCAGCAGGGTGGCTGCCCCATCCAGACAACAGAAGACCAAGCTGAAAATCACATCAATCTTGGGCCATGATGACATGAGTGGGAATGAGAAGGCAGACACAGAGGCAAAGAAGGCGGCAAAGGGTGACAGCAGTCAGGCAAGTGAACTGCCTGCCTTCCTCACCACAGACCCCCTACTGCACAGCATAGCTGCTGTGCATCAATGTTTCAGAGCCTCCCTACAGGACCTGTGGAGAATGAGATGGATGGCTTCACCGTGATATGCACAAATGGTGGCTATAGATGACAACCTGCCGACCAAGAGTTTCTACAAAAACATAGTGGACTTCACAAGGGTGCAGACTAGTCTTATAACGCAGCTCTGCACCACACACATCCCACTCAACCGGCACCTATACCGCATAAGAAAGGCCCAGTCCCCACTCTGTCCAGCCTGCACTGGGGCAGAAGAGTCCATTCACCACTACCTCTTTGACTGTTGCATGCCAGAGTAGCGCTGAGGAGGAAACTAGGATGAAGGTCAAAATCACTAAGAGAGCTCCTAGGATCACACAAGGCGATGACAGTGACACTGGCCTATGTAGCAGCCACAAAGAGGCTACAAGCGACATTCAGTGATGTAAACCCCCCTCAGACTTAAATAAGATTCAGACGTCACTTTGTTAGATCTTACAAAGCTATCACACAAGCAGTCCTGCTCACAAGGTTGCCTTGCACCTACCACAATATGAACATGCTATGCCCCATTCTGCTCTCCTCTCACACACAACACTCACACATCAACATGGCCAAGACTCAACTCAGCAAGGCAGGGACAGACGGCCATGTCACCAGTACCACAAGAACAACACCAAATGAAGCATCCTCTCACCTATACCTGTGGCGCTCTCCTTTGTCAGGCCAGCCCACTCCAGCGGCCAAGCACTTAATAAGCCTGATCACTCTACACAACATGGACAAACTGAGGAGAGACACTACCTAACCAGTGGCATGGGGCAACAAACACCCCCAAGGGGGGTGGGCCAGCAGGGGGAAGGACCTGTCATTGGTGCAGTCACCAGTGCAGGGACACAGGAAGCTGGGAGGCCCAGGGAGAGAGGGGAAAGGCCTGTGCTTACCATAGGTAGAGACAGTACAACAACCACGATAGGCATGACACCTGCGGTCAAATAAATTGATGGGAAAAATAAAATAAAAATAAAAAAAAGTGCATCAGGGACAAGTGTTGGGCCAACAACCCTAGGAAGGGTTATTTCTTCATCAGCAAAGGCACTGATGACATCCAACTCCCCTTCCATAATCTGAAGGCAATTTCCAGATCCATGTCAGGAATCAGAGAAGTGTGGGTTGTGTAAGGGCAACCCTAGCTGGCCGTGGAGTTCACACTACCACACAACTGACAAGGGGAAATCTGAAGTATGTATAAATGAACAGAGTATACAAGAGAGGGGATTCTCACCTGACAAGGGGAAATCTGAAGAGAAAGTCTAAGGACCCCCAATGTCAGCAAGCCTGTATTATACTATGCTAGTCCACAGCCAGGGACAACACTCAGCACTCACCATCAACCCTGCATCCCCCCGACCTCCCTGACCCTTGATCGACCCTTGATGCCACATACTACATGAGTCACTTGACTTCCAACACTGTTCCGAGAGTGGAAGTCAGAAAGTGGAGTGGGATTGGCAAAGTGAACAGAACTGGTGGAAGTTCTCCCAGAAGCAGAATCATTTCGGAAAGTGGAGTCGAAGATGGAAGTGGAACCAGAAGCGGAGTCGGAAATGGAGTCAGAACTTGGCATGGTATTGGAACTGGAAAACAGGGTGTCCCCTGACAGGTTGGGTGTTCCAACATTGGGAGCTCAATGTAAGAAGAGGGGCTGTCATATGTAATGTGTCTGGAAGAAGTTGTAATCTCCAAGTCACTATCTCCAATTACAAATGCACCTATGGACTGTGACATGCAGTATGAGTGCTGGTCCTCTAGTGGGAGACTTTCTGCTGTAAGGGCAACCCTCGCTAGTCATGGAGATCACACAGTCATGCAACTCACTGGCAGAGGTGAAATCCAACAAGAAAAGTCTAAGGATACCCACTGCCAGTGAGCCCATGTTATACTACCCTCAACCGCAGCCAGGGCCATCGCTTAGTACTCACCAGCAGCCCTGCCCACCCTGGCCTCTCCAGCCCTGACCAACAACCCAGGATGCCACATATCATGTGAGCCGCTTTGCTTCTGACATTGTTCTGAAAGCGGAAGTGTGCAAGCGGAGCAGAGGCGGAGAAGTGAGCATCATGGGCCTGGCTTGGCTCAGGCTATTGGCAGCGCCTGGCTCAGGCCGCAGCCTGGGCCAAGCCACGCACATCACTAGCTATCATTGACCATGTCATATGATAAGGAATGATGCGGACAGGATAGATTAGAAACTAACTATGAACAGAAGTCAGGGCAGGATCCGAAGAGCCAAGCATTACCAAGTACACAAGACCAAGATTCGAGAGTGAACACCAAGCTTGGGAGGAGCTCAGTGCTGGACTCGGGAATCGAGTCTTGACAATTACTAGGGATGCACACCATGCCGTACATCCACGGCTGTACGGTGCCGTATTACGGCCACGGCACCCGTACCGTTGAGGGTCTGTGCTCTGTGCCGACGGTACGGTTTGATGCCGTATGATGCCGTATTTGTACGGCCGTATACGGTATGTACGGCGATATACGGCATGCACTACTGTTTCAATTTCAGCTCTATTTCAGCTTCAGCTCCTCAATGTCGTCTCCTACTCAAGTGCCAAGTCAGTCTGCAGCGGCAATTACCAAGACAGTGCTGTTGCACTGGTGGAACGCCAGTTTGATGATGAGGCTGTACATCAAGAAGATGACGATGGCAATGGCGATGTCGATGTCGATGAGAGTGTCACAACAAGGCCTGATGGGGTTATATCCGCTATCACTAGGGTAATGTCTTCTTTCTTTTTCTTGCTTGAGGCTCTGGGGTCTAATTGATTTCAGTTACGAAAAATTGTTCGTAGCGTTTGTTCCAGCCCACAGCGGTGCCAAAGCTGGTTCAAAGAGGTCTATGTAACGATGAACCAAGGGATTTCAGGGGATGATGCTGAGAGCCTGGCACTCATGCTTATCTTAGATGTGAGAACATGTTGGTCATCAACGCACCAAATGCTCCGTGAGTGATTCTGATTCTTATACTACAGAGTGTGAGTCTGATGTGAACAGGTCGTGCACTTGATTGTCACAATGCTATTGATTCATTTGTGGCTCGGAACCGAGAACTTCATCCATATGAGCTATCCGAGGATAACTGGACATCAATTACCCTGGTGTCCTCTTGGCTCAAGTCCTTCCGCAGCGCCACGACCCAGATGTCCACCACAAAGGTGCCAATGCTATCTACGACACATGCTATCTTTCGAGGACTACAGGAAGACATCAAGGAGATCTTACGAAGTCTTCCTGCCAGCGTGACTCCCAGTATCAAGTATGGTCTCATTGATGCGCACACCAAACTTAGCGACTATTATCATAAGTACGACGAATCACCCTTCTATACTTGGGCAGCATGTGCGTCGCCGTTTTGATCATAATACGTGGTTCTACTGACAATGGTCTAGTACTTGATCCTCGCATCTCTTATGAAGGGATGGAGCTTGATTATGCAGGCGACGAGTCGCTTTCTGAACATCTCGAATCATCAAAAAAAAATCTGTATGAATACTATGAGGCCCATTATGCGGGAAAACACTCTGCGTCTTCGCAAGTGACTGATCCTGTGCCTGGTCCATCAGCTGAAGCTTCAGCCCCTCCTCACTCCCCTCCAAAGAATTTTACATCGCGCTTTCAGCGGAAGGCCAAGGCAGCGATCCATGAACTCGATGAATTCTTGAGCTTCCTCAAGAGGATTTGAGGCTTGCAATCCAATCCATTGGTGGATGGGTCGCCGTGCTCAATTCCCCAACTTGTTTTTGCTTGCTCGGGATATTCTCTGTATCCCCAGTTGCGTACTATGCTGTTATTGGAGTTTTTAGGGCTGACATTGTGACTATCCTAGGATCTGCCGTCGCTGTTGAGCGAGTTTTCTCAGGAGGTCATGACACAATCTCATTGCGACGTGCAAGGCTTCAGCCTGAAACCATCAAAGTTCTAATGCTCAGCAAAGAAAAGCTTCATCTTGAACGCGCTCAGTGCAGAGCTGCAGTACGTCGTTAACATACCATGATTAGATCTTGTATCTACATTTACAATGCTATAATACAACCGTCAACCGTAATACGGATGGTACGGTACTGTACGGTACCCGTACCGTACCGTCGGAGGGAGGAGGTCTCGATCATATGGATGGCATACGCTCTGCCGTATCCGTCAACTCGCCGTACATTATACGGCCGTGGCCGTAATACGGACAGTGTGCATCCCTAACAATTACAAGGTGCCGATGACATTCTGGATGATGGCTTTGGAGGTGGCTGGGTCTATGGCAAAGGCTGTCGATGTATCCCCATGCATTGGGTGTGTGGAGCGACCGTTGATCATGGAGCCATATGCGTCGGTTGTCACGACTGCCAGGTTGGATGTTGCATGGATGTCTGAATTGCACAATTTGCCATACAATCTTGCATCCATCAGGCTGGGTGCATCCTCTGTATGCAGGTCCTTTTGACTATTGACAGGTATTGGGAAAGCAGCGAGGTAATGGTAGTTTACAACTGCGTGAGGGGCTATGTACGATACACTAATATACAATGTTTTCAACGTGACATGTAAGCGACGTCGACATGACGTCGCTCGCATTCCAACTACAGGCCGAAGCATCAGTGCATCAGCCTTGGTCTAAGCTGAAAACATACGCGCGTCCATTGCCGCGTCACTTGGGAACACCCGAAGTCTGACAATGTGTCCTGGGAAGAGACGTTCGGTCGAGTTGGACGCCTTGGCAGAGACGATTTATATCCATATTTGTTCACATTATGAGCTCGTTTTTTCGCTCAGAATGTAACAGAGTTCCTTCGGGCGCAAGCTGTGGAGATTCCTGTCTAATTTGTAAACGAACCACTTGTAAAGATGCGGAAATAGCTAATATTTGCTCGCAGTTTGGAATACATATTGGCTATATCCTGGAAAGTGGGTAAAGGTCTGATGTCTGCAAAGGAAATCAACTCAGACGCGTCAAATCCACTTTTGTACTGTCACAGATTTTGCCTTCGCTACCGGCACCTGCAGGGATGTGCAATCGTGCCACTACGCGAGACTTGGCGAAAACCGATGGATTAATAACGAGGGTGCCCTCGACATTCTGCAGCGAGGTCAGCCCGGTTACCTGCTTATTGCACAGCGCACATAGCATACCTTCGAAAACTGTCTGAGGATGCTGGGTAACACGAGTACGTCTGGGGCTGGTCCACTCAGTTTCAACTGATCAGAATGCGAAACGTCGAGATTTATATCCAAGGAGAGCTCTACGGGAACAGGAAAGATGGGATAGAAACTAGACTCTCAATGTAAGACGTATTCTTTGTACGATACACGTCACTGGCACATACCTCCGCTGCTCCAATACATGTCGACACAGATTGGCCATCACGTCTTGTTGCGCTGGTGGTACAACACTATTCGAGGCATCAATCGGTAGTTGTTGTGGCCGTTGAGTGTATTGCTGATTTTTGAGGTGGTAAAGAACATCGACAGTCGATACGCCAAACCGAATACCGTTGAGAGAAAAGAGGCACGGATTCGGAAGTACTTTGACAGACTAGTGATTCAAAATCATGCACTTGATGGGCTGCTTACACAGGATATAGATATGACCTACTGTGGGTAACTGACCAAAGTCCCCTTCACCGACTCCCTGAGGAAACACGACATGGCTATTTAGTAAATCTCGTACGTGAGGAACGAGCAGGACAAGGGTGCCTGGATTATGCTGTATGAGAGATAGAATGGGATTCAGGAAACACTGTTGAAAGAGGGCTAGAGGCGCCATAGGCAATTTAGACGACTTCACGGACGCATGAGACGCGTCGATGAAGGGACCGAGCTGAAGCGTTCATAGGGTTAATAGTCTGAAACAAACCAAACAAAATAAAATAAAATAAGCGTACGATAATTAATACGGACGGACGGGAACTCTTAGCATCCTCGATGATAGAAAGAAAGGGTGCGAAGTCAAGATTCTGCTCGGTGGTATATGGTCCGCTTGCTAGAGATACAGATAATGGTCGTGTAGACACCTCGGGGGAGGGAGATACTAGTGGAATCTTAGAACAGCGATCAGTTTCTGCACTGCTGATGGACAATATTCGATCCTACCGGTAAAATTTCGTTAACTGAAAACCATCCGCCACCACCATTCCTCCCACGCAATGCTAAAATCTCACCCGGGAAAAGGCTTTTCCCTGAACTAACATCTTGTGAACCTCTAATGCCGAAATCAGGTTCGAACTTGAGAGGCACACGTTCCCCAGAACCACCCATCCTCGAAGCTTCAAGGACGAGAGTAGTCGGCGAGAGTTTGGACGACGATGCTACGGCGTCGGCATCTGGATCAAGACAGAGACGACCGACAATAGTCACGACGTCCTTGTACACAGTGATACGGAGGGTGAGATAGAATATTGAGGTATCATAAGGGCAAAGAATGCGTACCTCTGTAACGGATGACGGATCTCCAAGCTCTTCGATGCCATACTCTTCTCGGATAAGTTCGCTAAACTCGTCAATTCGGTCGTCCAGCACTGGTAGCAGGAGGTCGTAAATAAAATAAAAGGAACCGCGGCACGGTCGCACCTTCACTTCTCGTAGAAATCTTTTCGAACATATATCGATCTGCGCCATAGTGATTAATGCTATATCTCATGGATGCAAATGACTAACATGTTCTCTTAATATTCTCCTCTGCACTTGGACCTGTAAATTTCACACCGAAGCAGGCGACGGGAGGCGCGATCTGATCGTGTCTAGGTGTTATAGATTGCGAGTGTGCACTTCGATGAGGTGTGCCTCCTAGTCGCGTGCGAGCAGCATTAAGAGCTAGCGCTCCTCCTCGGGCTCGCGTATTGGCGTTTTTCTTTTCATTTGCTTTCGCGGTCTCTCTTGCGACATGCGCGCGAAGAGACTTTGCGCCCTCCAACGTCAAGCCCTGAATCGACCGCGACTTACCAGCACTTGGGGTAGACGCGACATTATTATACGAGAATGCTTCCCATTGGAAGAAAAGAGTTTCTCCGCTGAGATTGTAATTGGAGCAAATCTGGAGACCTAGATAAGGAGGTCAGCAAAGTAGCCTCGCGTGGCTCAAAAGAGATAGTTACATTCTTTCATTACCTCTACATCAGCGGTTACAGCTGCACCAAACCACCGAGAGAGCTCTTGACGACAATCGCGTTCGTTCGCCATATTGTGCCTCGTAAATGACGCGTTGATAGTTGTGGACGCGTAATGTGCAAAGTTGCTTGTGCTTGTGGATTCCCACTAACTTACGTACCCTGCTCGGGCTCTTCCAGGCATTTGCCGTACTAGAAGGTTAAAAGTTCTGAATACTCAACGCCACGGGGACACCAGCTTCTCAAAGAAAGGAATGAAAATATACAGTAAGAACGGACAGATTCCTGACAAACAGCCAGACAAGAACGGTGATACTACATTTCACAGGAAGCGACTAACTAGTGTACACGAGTCCTGTGGTGATGAGAGAGCAGTTAAGGCGGGTAATAGCACATGCATGAATACTGTCTAAGAGGAAAGGGTCGCAGGAGGAAATCGATGGATAAGATTGATCATCGTGTTGGATCGGAAATCCATGATCAAGAAGAACAAAGATGCATAGGATCCGGGATGAGAGTATAAGATACTTTCGTGGGCTTCCCGTGACCGATCGATACGTATACAGTTTTGATACTCTTCAACTCTTCACGCGCGAATAAGGCGACAGGGCCCAAATCATTCCTTGGCGGAAACGGCAACGGCTGAGCTTTCTTTGACGGGGCTAACTGAATTAGGCGACACAGAAAGGTTCAGTTGGTTGGATGGCGGCGAGGAGGCATGTGGAATACTGATGGTCGTCAGCATACTGCTCCATGGTGGTAACGCGAGCCGACATACTTTTCTGGGTTGGGGATGGCCGTCCCAACATTCTCTTGTGGCGCGACTCCTGCCTTTGACAGTGCATAATCTCCTGAATCGAAATATTTGCGATCCTGGACAGCCATGTTCGATTCACCCATGTCAATGATGCCATCAAACTCACCTTCTGCATCTTAGTGAGTACGTTTTTATGCGTCGGCAGCTTCCCGTAAAGGCGGAAGAGCTTCTTCTCCTCTTCGGTCATTGTCTAGTAGAGCATATGCATGTCAGTCCAGCGTAATGCCACAGAGTCCAGACGGACTCACGCTCATGTCAATCTTCTTGAGTTTAGCCGGTAACATTATAAGAAGCAACGGTGGAGAAATAAAGTTGGGGACGAGGAGGAGATGGAGGGAGACGACAGATGTTGGGAGGAAGCAGTGAAGCTATCGGAGCCTGAAACTTAGCCCACCTTATATACGTTTGTGGTTACTTGCATCCCCCTTGATTACATAGTCTCGGAAGTGTCCTTGAATGCTCCATACCTGTGCAAATCGGTGCTCCAGGCGACCGGAAGTTAGTGTAAGTATTACAACTTTCAATGTCCGTACATGTTACTGTTATGTACTTGTAGCCCACACCACACGCTACATGTGTTCGAGATTATGTACTATACCTATGTTTTTCCTTCATCGTCACGAGAACTGGGTCAAACCAAGTTTCTGACTCTGAGTCAGAGTCAAATTCCATGTCCACGTGAGGTACCATTTCCTGAGAGAAATAAATACAAATCATCCCTGAAGACACTTCTGAGTGGCGGGTTTTAAAGGCTCACCTGATCATGTGGTGCAGCTGACAATGCCGTCGATCTTTGAGAAGACCCCTGTGAAGCAGGATCGGCCGTGAGGGGAATGTTCCCACCCTCGGCGGACACGTTCCCGAGATAGAGCATATTCGTGGCTGAAGCAACCTGATCTGTCGTCGAACAGAGGGTTGAATTACTGCGACACAGAGTTTCAATGTGCATAAACGTGGATGGCGTATCATGCGACCCAGCGGAAGAACCAGCCTCGTGTTCGTCAAACATGTCAGAATCGCCGGGAGATAGGTAACAGATATCAGGTGAGCTGCTTGGGACGGGACGGCAGCTACTGAATGGTGTATGTATGGACGCGTTTGGATCATCCAGAGACTGGGTTTCGAGAATATCCACGATATTTTCGTCTGAATCCAGGTCCAAGTTCATACTTATGTCAGAGAAGCCCAGCGAAGACGTGGAGTGCTGCTCCAACAGAGTTGCATTTTCCGGGTGCGAGCGCGCGCCGTCAGATTCTTCACTTGGCTCATCGTCTTGTCCGGAATTCCAATCCATGTCCAGTACGAAGTCCTGAACTTCCGTGTCGACAACGTGGTCATCCCAGTATGGGATCAATGTGCCGGATGGGCATCTCGTTGGACATCCGTCAGTATGAGTCCCCATGACGACGTTCGATTCTTGGACCGTTGTCACTGGATTCTTATCGAGATCTTTAAGCGTGTTGATATACAATCCCTGGTGTGGACGGGACAAGTTCAAACGGGGTGAGCTCAGAAGCTAATTTTGGTTGAAAAGAATGCCTGACCTTGTTCCATGGCTTAACCTGCTTCGTGTACATCCCTGTTAACCTGTCTCCGAGAGTGTTGTTGAATGATTCAGATGCATTTCCCATCTCACTACATTCGTCTTCTGAGTCGGAATCGCTTCGATAGTCCGAAGAGCACGTTGAAACGTGAACAAGCTTGCGCAAAGCCTGGAGAGACATACGACTACGCTGGGCATTCTGCTGGCGGAGTCGCTACGGTACATTTAGACAAGCCTGAGAGGCAAGTATGCACCTCACGACAAAAGGTTACCTTCATACACGCCAAGGACTGATGCTTAAGTGTTAGGCTCTCAGACCTTGTGATAATGGCACAGAGAGACTTGGCGACTGAGGGGAAAAAAACTTGTTCAGCACGAATGCAGTGCGAATAGGGCCCAAAAATGAGAGGATAACGTCTGAGCCCTGTGACGTGAGCTAAAAAATTTGACTTAATCCTAGTAGGTGTAAGACATGCCTTATCATGTGATAGGAAAATATTCGATGGACAACCTGATCGAGAAGCGCCGCGAAAGGGCCTATGTTATACGAAGTAATGGGGTCCAAAGGAAGCGACGATGTGGTGATATTATACCCCTCTTGTGGATTTTGGCAATTTGTCTCTGCATCTTGAATAGTAGCCCACGCATATACCAGTTTAAGCGACATAAAGGTGAGGAATGGCGAAGTAGGGATATCAGGGAACACATGGGATGACGAGAAATACACTAACATCGGTACAAACAGACAGGTAGCTAGTTTCGTGAATTCTCGAGAAGACGATTGGACGCACTACTCGAAATTCCGTCCTGCACACAGAAATCCGATATGTCGTGTATACCAAGAAAGGTAGCATTCTAAAGGATCAATTGGTTGTTGAGACGCACGTAGACGTTTTCAAACATTTATTCATCTACTCACACGACGCATGCATTTCAACAAGTGTCTTCCGACTCCGGAGGCACACATCTGGTCAGCTGTGGCTGGTGTGCCGTCAACACTTCCCCAGAGCGATATAGTCAGATGAGATGGATGCGAAAGTATGTCAATATCCTTTGGTGCTTGAATGTTGTGTGTTTGAGTCGCAGACTTGTGGCCAGCACTGCTAGTTCCTTCACATTGTTTCGAGTAGGAAGTAGAGAGAAGGTGAGATATTTTGACCGTTAAGTTAGACGTCCGTAAACTTGTAGTATACATCAACGTAGTCATCGTGGAAAAAAAATTGGTTGTGAGGGTCTTCGAGGGAATGCTCTTCGAAGACGTGTGCAGGTGTTGAATATTTTACTTGATGAACGATAAACTCTCACGCTGAGCTAAATTTATCTACTTCGGAAACCAACCTAAACAAAACCGGGAACATTGTACTGGGGATCGGTTGGTGGTATCAGTTCTGCCTCATGGCCAAATGCACTCACAGTGACAACAATGAGGAATACTGAGCCATGTATATATTTTCATTTTTAATGCAAAGATTGCGCCACTACCTATGTAGCATGGGAACGTCTTGAGAACAGCGCTATGGGCACGCATTTGAGGTCGGCTGCTTTAGTGGCCTGCTTGGCCGCATCTCCAGCCTCTTTGGCAATTCTTCGTCTTGCATACGGAATGCAGCCTCTGCTTCAGGCGCCGTCAGGAGTCGGTGTGGAGGCGCCTGCGCTTGGACTTGGGCTTGTTTTCATCAAGTTGGCGGCGGAGCTCCTCGTTTTCAAGCGCGGAGAGAGTGCAGTGGGCCTCAGCGGTCCTTTCCGGCTTTGAGAATGCGATATTCGGTTTGTAAATGTTCAATACGAGTTTCTGCGGCCAGTAGCTGCGTCTCGAGCGCCTCAGCAGCCGCGAGGGCATCCTGGTACTGCTGGAGAAGCATTTGGCCTCGGGAACCCCTTGACGCACTGGAGGCGGAGGTAGGGGTAAATGAGGCCTGGGGGCCTGCCGTTTTGAGAGGTCTGGGAGCGAGGAGTGCGCGCTGGGCAAGGGCGTTGGTGACACTACGTGTCGTATACCCATGAGAGGTGACCGATGCGCCGCCGTGCGCCGTAGAAGACTCAGGTAAATCCCGAACGACTGTCAGGTTGAAACTCTCTGTGGGCACAGGGTCAAGGCCGCGCCCTTCGGCTGACTGCTGCTTGAGAAACCGCGCCACCCAGCTCTTGCCTGGCCATCTCCCTGTCAGCTCGGTGACCCTTTGTGCGATCTCCGGGTGAGTAAACGGTGACCCTATCAATGATCGGTGGTTGCACCAATCGACCAATACACAGGCAGGACTTAGACTGCTTAAAAACTTGATTTTGGCCGGCCAACCTATACGTGAGCGCAGACACGCTTAATCCACAAAATCGCGCACCTTGTATAGCCATGAACTCTTGATGCGTCGATATACAGCCTCCGCTCTCAAAAAAATCCAGAGCTTAGCGCGATTTCGGCGTACCTCGGTCATACGCAGCAACGATAAATATTTTTAGTACTCCCTTTCCTTGCTGCTAAAAAATATGGTAAAACCTTTTTCCCATCCCAATTCCTGACTAAAAAACCATCTACAAGTTATCCTGCAAACGCAGACTACAGACTGCCGAGTACTACCGGTCCAATTATCCTCCCTAATAGTCCTACAGCTAGCTTGGAGCAGTAGCAATACAGAGCAGGTTGCCTGAGCCAGACAGAGCCGCTGTGCCAGACAGGCAGAAGTGTCGAGCAAGACCAGCTTCAGAGCGAGACCAGCAGAGCGAGACCAGCATAGCAAGACTGTAGGATGTCGAGCGTCTTGTAGCTCGGCATGACCCGGGAAGGTGGAACAATTGGTCTGTGCTCGACCCCCTTTCGATCTGAGACACGCGTATTTGTATGAGCGTATGTACAATAGT
This sequence comes from Gautieria morchelliformis, assembly GCA_015179125.1. Classification (NCBI taxonomy): domain Eukaryota; kingdom Fungi; phylum Basidiomycota; class Agaricomycetes; order Gomphales; family Gomphaceae; genus Gautieria; species Gautieria morchelliformis. Next base: position 9,485 of record WHVA01000640.1, on the reverse strand, counting down.
GTAGTCTTCCCAGTGTGTTTTCGCTGCCACTGGGAAGTGAGTACCTAACCTGTATAACGAGAGCAAAGCTAACTAGCCTGTAGCTTACATTTGTCTTTAGGTAGTGTATACTACCTAGTGTGTTTTCGCTGCCACTGGGAACTTACATTTGTCTTTAGGTTATGGGCCCCGGCCCTACCTTCTGAACGCAAGAATCCACTGTAACAATGCCAGCTACACCTCTTGATAAAATGAACAATTACCAGTCAAGTACTGGTACTGCCTACTCTGTGTTCCCAAAGTTGCACCATGATAATTATTTTTCATGGAGCGCAAGTATGGAGTCGATGTTGCGATCCCTCAACCAGTGGGAGGTTGCGACGGGAAGAGTCCCCGGTCCGATACGTGCTGACTCGAAAGCTCCTACGGAAGAGGAGCTGGAGCTAGAAGAAGCTTGGACGCTCCGGATGGAGCATGCGTACACAGAAATTGATCTGCGTCTTGAAGAACAGCAACGGATGGCGATTCGTGATAATCGCGACCCATGCTTGGCCTGGAACACACTGCATACGGTGTATGGCAATTGTTTAGCGAATACGAGAGCGTCGCTGCTCGGAGAAATCACTCACATTCATTATGACGGTTCCGGTATCATGGAGCATAAAGCCAGGATGGACTCATTACGTTTGAGGCTCATAGAAGCTGGCCATCCCGTTCCGGAGCCGCTCTATCTTAGCTTCTTTCTCAACACACTCCTGGAGGAGTTTGACGCAGTTACCAATACCATCGACTGGGATCATGACACGGTGGCGGAATTGGTTGGTAATCTGCGTCAGGTGGAGATAAGGAAGGGTTTGCGCACCGGGGCAGAGGGCTCAGCGTTTGCTATAGCAAAGAAGAACCAACAAAAGCCCGGAATGACCTCAACTTCGACCTCGCAGGGGGCCACGCAGAGCACCCCACAGAGTGCGAGGGGGAGCAAGCCGAAGAAGTCTTCGGGACGCTCAGGCAAATGCTATAATTGCGGAGGTCAAGGTCATTTTGCAAAGGATTGCCCCTCTCCGAAGAAGAAGAGGGACAGCGGTTCGCAACAAGATAGAAAAAAGGACTCACCGACTGGCGATCAGGATAAGACCAAAGGGAGCCCTTCTACGTCGCGCGGCTTATTCTCAGCCATTGAGACTTCGATGTTCTTGGGCGATAGTCCTGTTACGCGTCGCTGCTTTATTGATACAGCGGCATCAGGGAACTTTACGCCAAAAATAGAGGACTTACACGATTTCGTCCCATTCACGAGTCCTAGATCCTTCACTGCCGCAAATGGTGCGGAGGTGCAATCGAAGGGTAGTGGTACTGTGAAAATTGGGATGAACAATCATGGAGAAAGGAGGACCGTTGAAATCCCGCACGTCCAGTGGGTGCCAAGCATTTATACGCACCTATTCTCTCCTGGACAGCTTATCAAAGATGGGTTCAAAGTAAACCTCCACAGAGATGGCTGTACCATCAAAGACTCGGCGAATAGATTAGTAGCCGAAGTACGCGAAAGAGGAAACACTTACGCTGCGGATTTCTCGATCGTGCAGCCACGTAACCCATGCCCGATTGTTCACTCGATCATAGAACCTACTGCAGAAGAGTTGAACAATAGACTCGATGAAGCAGTAATGGCACTTACAGTGAAGGAGGAGAATGATGCTATGCGTTGGCATCAGAGGCTCGGACATCTGAACGTCACGGACGTGTGCAATTTGGCAGCGAAGCATGCCACAGGCATGCAAATCATAGAAGATCAGATCAGTAGTGCGGATTGTTTGGCGTGCATACACGGTAAACAGCATAAGACGCCGTTTAAAACAGGGAGAACCAGAGCGACTCACGCAGGTGAATTGATCCATATGGACTTGGCCGGTCCCATGGAGACGACCAGCTTTGATGGAAAAAAATATTTCCTGATCATCGTGGATGATTATACACGAGCGATTTGGGTGGAACCACTTACCCTCAAGTCGGAAGTCGTTTCCAAGGTACGGGAGTATATCCAGTTATTTGAAACTGGTTATGAAGCCAAGGTCCGAGGCATTATGGCCGACAATGGAACCGAGTTCGTTAATAATGAGATGAACCGGTATTTAAAGGAGAAAGGAATCACCTTGTATACTTCAGTCCCTTACACGCACGAACAGAATGGCGTCGCTGAAAGAGCGATCCGCACAATTACTGAGGGGGCGCGAGCGATGTTGTACGCATCCAAACTGCCAAAGAATTTGTGGTCAATGGCAGTGAAGACCATGGCGTACCTTCGCAATAGATCGCCGGCACGAGCTAATGGGGGAATTACGCCGATTGAGCGCATTACGGGTGAGAAGCCGAATTTAGCTCACCTGAGAGTTTTTGGTTCCCCAGTCAGTGTTGCAATCCCTAAAGAAAACAGGAAGAAATGGGACGTACGGTCACGTATGGCGTACATGGTGGGGTATGAACCGTACTCCACTGGATACTTAGTCTGGTATCCAGGTACGCGCCGTGTTGATAAAGCGAGGGACGTCATCTTTCATGAAGACACTGTAACCCCTGCAATACCTACAGTATACGGCGACAATGATATGCCTCGCAGTGTTAGCAAGTCAACGACGATGAAACCGACGTCGTACGTACCTCAAAAATCCTCAGCAGCACCTCAAGCTCCAGCTGTACCCCCACGACTTTTCATACGCATCCCAGCACGCCCTACGCGTGTCGAATATGGCCCTGAGGATCAGGACCATGCTACAATTGAAGAAGTCTCCCCGGATCAGCCTGAACAAGAACGGTCAAAATTAGTTTCAGACGTACCTGATTTTCCTCAAGGAACAACGCGTTCAGGCAAAGCGCGAGGAGCGATACAGGCCTTACTAGCAACCGATGAGCAATTTCAAGACTCTATAATAATGTCAGCTAATATTGCAGGAGAGCCAACGAATCTAAACGATGCAGTGAGCTTACCTGGTGAAGAAGGTGAAGCGTGGGAGCGAGCACGCCAGGCAGAATGGCAGAACATGATTGATCATAACGTGTTCAGCGAGCCTGCAGAACCTCCTCCCAACACGCAGGTGCTCAAAACAGGCACGGCACTGCGTTCGACACGTCACAATGACATAATCACCAAGTGCAAAGTTCGGATCGTCGCAAAAGGATATAGTCAAGTCCCAGGTCTCCATTATAATGAGACCTACGCTCCTGTGATACGATGGGAAACTTTCTGCATCATCCTAGCTATCGGCGCAGTGTACGGCCTTGCAATCCATCAATTCGACGTAAAATCAGCGTATTTACACGGAGTCATGCAAGAAGATGTATGGGTTGAGCAACCAGAAGGGTTTAGAGTACCGGGGAAGGAACACTTACCAGTCAGACTGAAGAAAGCCCTTTATGGAACGAAGCAAGGCGGAAATCAATGGAGGAAGACCCTCGAAGAGTTTATGAAGACGCTCGAATGGACCTGCTCAGAGCACGATCAAGCATTATTCTTCAAAACGTGGGATGATGGATCATGGGCCATCGTTGGATTCTGGGTCGACGACGCTACATCAGTAGGTCATGAAAATCGACTCATGGGGCTTGAAGACGCATTCAGCAATCGATTCGGCGTGTCCGGTCAGGGAGACGCACATTGGATCCTTGGGACAGCCATAACTCGTAATGCTAAGTCTCCTTCTATCCATATCTCGCAAGAAAGTTATATTGAGGACATAGCGGTGAAATTCAAAGTACAGAATACAAAACCACCCAAAATTCCCATTCCCCTCGGCATCGACTTCTCCACGATCGCGAACGATGACAAACAAACGAAGGATTTCCCCTATCGAGAACTTATAGGCAGCTTAATGTTCGCTGCCACCGTGTCGCGCCCTGACATAGCACATGCTACCAATAAATTGGCGCGATACTCGTCAAATCCTAGCCAAACTCATTGGAATCTGGCTAAGCAACTCCTTCAATATGTATATCACACTCGCGACCGAATCTTAACACTCGGTGGAGAAAATTTCACTTTATATGCGTACTCAGACGCAGATTTTGCTGGAGATTCCAAGGACAGGAAATCAACGAGCGGAAACGCTCTATTTTTGGGTAAAGGTGCCATTTCGTGGTCCTCAAAGAAACAGAACATTGTTACTCTGTCCTCTACAGAATCGGAATACATCGCACTATCCGAAGCTGCACGCGAGATACTATGGACACGTCGGCTTCTTCAAGAATTGCATTTTACACTAGACGAACCCACCATCATCTATGAGGACAACCAGGGAATGCGTTGCTCCCACTTGCCAAGTTTGCATACAACAATGCTCCCAGTGCCACTACCGGCATTTCTCCGTTCTTTGCCAACAAAGGCTACAATCCAAACTTGACAGTTCACCCTGAAAGGGACCTCGCTTCCTCTCGGGCCCGAGACTTCACAGTCGACCTTGACCAGCTTCATGCTGCCTTGAAAGAGCAAATCAAATCTGCTCAATCTTGGTATTGTCAAGATTGGATTTTGGGCGTTAATATCGCATGTTAGTGGCGAATGCCTGAATAGTGTGTGCGATCTAGCGAATCGCCCAGCGAACAGTACCGAAGAGGTAAGGGTTAAAAGGTAAGAGGGTTACTCGAAAGGAATTCGCCTGTCATGACCGGTTTATTTCTCCTACCGCGCTACATCCATGTTCCCTCGTCACTCCCTAGCATTTTCGTCAGAGTTCGCCGCACCTACCGACCACTCCTCCTCTACGTCTACCCTACTCGCTGTTCGCCCCATCCTCCGAACCGCTATTCGCTGCTCGCGCATTTCGCCAGCAGGCACGCCATCAAATATGACCGATACCAATCACCCGGCATGATGGTTCATCATTAGCCCCATCATCTTCTTAATCCAACCCCATTGGGTGTTCGTATGGCCAAAGTGCGTTCGCAGGGCGTTCATTCCATAGGTCGTGCGGGATCAACCCAGTAAACGAAGAGTCCGTGCAGGGTAGCATGTATGCGGGTCCCAAGACATGGTTTTGTCCATAAGTGCCTTCGCCCCCTTTTATTCTCCGTCGTTTCATGTTCACATTCTTCCCTCACTCTATTGTATGTTTATTCCATCTCCTTAGTACCATGACTGCGCACCCCTATCCAACCCTGACTTGTGACGGCCTCTTTCCTATTCGCTGATACCTTACGAGCATTCAATATAAGTAGTTTACATTCGCATGTATATTCCCCAGTTCAATTATCATACGTCGTCCATCTTGTGCAAACTTGACCTTGCTGTGATCATCGTCTTGAGTCTCTCCTTGAAGATTTCTATCTTCAACCAGCCAAGGACTTAGGCATCACTGGTGAGTTCTCATACTTCATCTTCGTTACCTTAGCCTTCGAACCATTTTCTGTGCTGTTGGCGAAGGGCTCTGAAGGAGCACCTTCGCCAGCGAAGGGACCGTCGAAGCTTAGACAGCCCTTCCGCGATATCTTGCACGTTACATCGTCAAGTGCTGCGAGCTATTTTGCTACGACTGTAGATAGGGCAAGCCCTGTTCGGGAAACCCTCTTGTTCCGTGAACATTCATCGGTTCACTTATTCGCCGAACGGCATACTTATTCGCACAAGTTATTCGGGCATTCGCTGTGTTCACTAATACACGATATTAACGCCTAAAAACCAATCTTGACATCGCCCTGATCTACAGTCATAGCGAAATAGCCCGTGGCACTTGATGATGTGACATGCAAGGTGTCACGGAAGGGTTGTCTAAGTAGCGACAATCCCTTCGCCGGCGAAGGTGCTCCTTCAGAGCCCTTTTCCAACAGCACAGAAAATAGCTCGAAGGCTAAGGTAATGAAGATGAAGTATGAGAACTCACCAGTGAGGTCTAAGTCCTCTTCTGGTCGAAGATAGAAATCTACAGGAGAAGGCTCAAGATGATAGTCACAGTGAGGTCAAGTTTGCACAAGATGGACATATGATAATTAAACTGGAGAATATACATGCGAATGTAGACTACTTATACCGAATGCTCATATGGTGCTAGCGAATAGGAAAGAGGCCATCTGGAGTCAGGATTGGATAGGGGTGCGCAGTCAGGATACATAATAGATGAAATAGACATACAATAGAATGGAAGAGGGGTGCGAACATGAAACGATGGAGAGGAAAGAGGGCGAAGGCCCCTATGTATGAAAACACACCTTGGGACCTGCATATACACCACCCTGCACGGACTCTTCATCTGCTGGGTTGGTCCCACATGACCTATGGGTAGGATGCCCCGCGAATGCATTCTGGACATAGGAACACCCAAAGGGGGTTGAGTTGAGAAGATGATGGGACCAGTGATGAACCATCAACCCGGGTAAAGGATGTCGATTGTGTTTGATGGCGTGCCTGCTGGCGAATGATGCGAGTAGCGAATGGTCATATGGCGAATGTGGCGAATAGCGAATGGAGCAAGGAGTGAATGGAGAGAAGATGAGTGAACATGGAAGGGTGGTGAAAGGGACAACAGGGATAGCTGGGTACAAGAAATAAATGAGTCATGACAGCCTGCACCTCCTTGCAATTCATGATAGGACCAGTGATGAACCATCAATCCAGGTAAAGGATGTCGATCGTGTTTGATGGCATGGCTACTGGCGAATGATGCAAGTAGCGAATGGTCATTTGGCGAATGTGGCGAATAGTGAATCGAGCAATGCGTGAATGGAGCAAAGCCGAGTGAACATGGAAGAGTGGTGAAAGGGAAAAAAGGGATAGCTTGATACAAGAAATGAATGTGTCATGACAACTGTGTAGTGAAAACTTCAGCGAAGCTAATTTGTCCTGCGCTGCAGTGGTACGAGTCCCATTGAGTCCAACCTGCATGCTGCAACTGACACTATCCAAATGCATCCTGAGTATGTGGGTCTGTCATGGAGTGGGAGTTTAACAGATGATGGGTTCTATGATGGATGAGGGCTCCAACACCTGGTGTGCTGGCAGGAATGATGCGAATAGCGAATGCGAAAGCAGTATGGCGATGAATATTTTGGCGAGATATTCGCTGGTTCAGGAAGTCGTTCGCTGGTTCGGGAAGTCATTCGCCTTGTGCTGAGGGATGATTCGCAGAATAAACGAATCATGGCAGGTATCAGTTCTCAGCTGACGCACATCGTGCTCCCACCCCTGAGTTCACGATTGGATCTTTAGCATTCTTCCAGACAACCCAGCCCTCGAAGAAGCTGGCTGAAAAGTACCTCAGCCCCTTTGAGATCATAGGCCAGGCTGGATCTAGAGCTTACATCCTACGGCCTCCAGACAGCCTTTGGGCAGTCCACCCAGTCTTCCATGTCTCCATGCTCTAACCCACAACACCAAATACTACCCCGAACCGGGTTCAGTCTCCGCCGCCTCCAGTCGAGATCGACGGCAAGACAGAGTATGAGATTTCTGAGATCCTTGATTCCAAGATCGACTGGCGCCACAGACCTTGTAACCTCCTGTACTTTGTCCATTGGGCTGGTTATGAAGGTACCGATGAGGAAACATCATGGGTCCTCGCAACTGAGCTCGGCCATGCATCCGAGATCGTGACTGACTTCCACTCAGCCTACCCTGCCAAGCCTGGACCATGGGTTCCTTGAACCCGAGCTTCGGCTCCCCCCCATTTCTTTCACTCATTTTATGGTCACTTTCTTAGTTAGATGCATAACACTCTTTGCTATGTTTTACCTCGGCCGTTTTGCTGAATAGCTACACTTGTAGTTCTCGGCATTTCTCCCTGTTTCCATTCCTTCACTCCCATTCTCATTCTGATCCCCAAAAACACAAAACACCAAGAAAAATTATTCACATTAAGGTAGAAAACCTGAAAAACATTAGTAGTTAGTTATCCTCCATAGTTGCATCCCCATTCTTGGCTTCGTTTTCGCCTGGCTCCACTCAAGGGCCTGCTTGGACATCAAAATCCAGGCCCTCGCTGTTGCCGAGTCCATAACAACCAGCTCAGGCGACGGAATCCGGATGTCTTGATTAACTGAGGCTTGCCGTTCCCGAAACTCCTTAAGCAGATTGTCAAGATGTTTTCTCAAATGTGCATGCGTAGCTACCTCAGCTTCCCTTTCCTCGGCCTCCCAAGCCTTCTTCTTCAGCTTCTCAAGCCTTGCACTCCTCTTCTTCGGCTTCCGCTTTGCGTTGCTGCTCCTGCTCCTCTTCAGCTTCCTTCGCTCTCCATTCCTCCTCCAGCTTCTTCTTCTCCACCGCTTCCTTACGCTCTTGGGAAAGGCGGTGTTTCTCCCTCAACTGGTTCCTCTTCTCCTCAGCCTCTCACTCCTCACGCTTGAGTTCTACGTCAAGCTCTTCGACTATTGGTTCCTGGATGTCCTGAGCTTCTGACATGGAGTTGATGATGGTGATGGGAGGAAGCAATGAAAGAGATGCGAAACAAAGCTTACATAATCCATTCGTCCCGGCAATCTCTGGGATCTCACTTATGGCCTCATGGGTTTGGCCATAAGGGGGAGGTACTGTTAAGACCCATTCCCGAGTCCGGACCTGAGGCCTCGGCCTCGGCTCTTGCTCGGAAACCCTTCTCGGCTTAACTTGGGTTCCTATTGGTTCATCATTCACCCTGACTTCCTTTCCTAGATAATCCTGTTCCATTTCTGATGATCATCCGTCTATCCTTCTTCCTGCTCGATACGGGCATTGATGCCCTCTTTCCGTTCCTTACAATTAGTATATAAACCCCCCATCATGTACACTAAATCCTCAGTTCTGATATCGACTTAGATCCTCATATCTCTCCGCTTCTCTGTCTGATCTCATTTCTGAACTTTGGCTTGAAGCCAAATCCGTTTCCCAAAATTAGGGCAGAACACTGTAGTGGGCGCAACCTACGAAGTTGAAGCCAAGCCCCCTGTTCCCGAACCTCGGCTCGGCCCTCAGGTCGAGTCTTAAGTACGACTTACGTTCTTAACAACCATCTTCCAAATCCCTGTGCTCAGAGTCTAGGGTAGTGTCAGCTGTGGTGTCGCTAGGTTGTGCCTGGGATTGGGGCCACGAGCTGGAAGCTCGCATCGGTCTTCGACTGCGTGGAATCATCACGCTGGCAGCCAACAGTAGAGGGATCTACTGGAGGGTTTAACAATGAACGGTTGTTGACGTAGCGATCTTTTTCAAGATCGTTAGGAGTCCACAATCAGTTGGTTGCTTGGTGATCAACTGCCGGCTAGTTCAAAAAGGTGTAAGGAAGTGTGATCTTAAGACATTGTATCACAAGGGCAGACCGAACTTGACCAAGATGTAGTATTCTGGATGTTACATAGTGACAGTTGTAAGGTAAGAGTAAGATGGGGAACCGCCAGACAGTTCCCACGCACAAACTATACAGTGGATCCATAGGGGTGTTACATATCGGGAATCCAGGAGATCGGAACTGAAAGGACAACGGCTTCAACTTATATGTTGCACCCCCAATGAACTATCATCCTAAGTATTTCGGAACTGAGTATCGGAGATCGGA